>JAXCHO010000720.1:0-114468 GCA_036630365.1 Acanthiza pusilla
AAATTTCTCCCGAATTTCGTTGTTTTTGTTCAAATTTCTCCCAAATTTCTGTGTTTTTGTTTAAATTCCTCCCAAATTTTCGTCTTTTTATTAAAATTTCTCCCAAATTTCAGTGTTTTTGTTTAATTTCTGCCCAAAATTTCGGTGTTTTTGTTCAAATTTCTCCCAAATTTCAGTGTTTTTGTTCAAATTCCTCCCAAATTTCAGTGTTTTTGTTCAAATTCCTCCCGAATTTCAGTGTTTTTGTTCAAATTCCTCCCAAATTTCGTTGTTTTTGTTCAAATTCCTCTCGAATTTCAGTGTTTTTTGTTCAAATTCCTCCCAAATTTCAGTGTTTTTGTCTAAATTCCTCCCGAATTTCAGTGTTTTTGTTCAAATTTCTCCCGAATTTCGTTGTTTTTGTTCAAATTCCTCCGAATTTCATTGTTTTTGTTCAAATTCCTCCCGAATTTCAGTGTTTTTGTTCAAATTCCTCCCGAATTTCAGTGTTTTTGTTCAAATTCCTCCCAAATTTCACTGTTTTTATTAAAATTCCTCCCGAATTTTGTTGTTTTTGTTCAAATTCCTCCCAAATTTCGTTGTTTTTGTTCAAATTCTTCCCAAATTTCAGTGTTTTTGTTCAAATTCCTCCCAAATTTCAGTGTTTTTGTTCAAATTCCTCCCAAATTTCAGTGTTTTTGTTCAAATTCCTCCCAAATTTCAGTGTTTTTGTTCAAATTCCTCCCGAATTTCGGTGTTTTTGTTCAAATTCCTCCCAAATTTCAGTGTTTTTGTTTAAATTTCTCCCAAATTTCGGAGGTTTTGTTTAAATTTCTCCCGAATTTCTGTGTTTTTGTTTAAATTTCTCCCAAATTTCGTTGTTTTTGTTAAAATTCCTCCCGAATTTCGTTGTTTTTGTTTAAATTTCTCCCAAATTTCAGTGTTTTTGTTTAAATTTCTCCCAAATTTCGGAGGTTTTGTTTAAATTTGTCCCGAATTTCAATGTTTTTGTTTACATTTCTGCCCAAAATTTCAGTGTTTTTGTTTAAATTTCTCCCGAATTTCTGTGTTTTTGTTCAAATTCCTCCCGAATTTCTGTGTTTTTGTTCAAATTCCTCCCGAATTTCAGTGTTTTTGTTCAAATTCCTCCCAAATTTCAGTGTTTTTGTTCAAATTCCTCCCAAATTTCGTTGTTTTTGTTCAAATTTCTCCCGAATTTCGTTGTTTTTGTCTAAATTCCTCCCAAATTTCAGTGTTTTTGTTCAAATTCCTCCCAAATTTCAGTGTTTTTGTTCAAATTCCTCCCGAATTTCAGTGTTTTTGTTCAAATTCCTCCCGGAATTTCGTTGTTTTTGTTCAAATTCCTCCCGAATTTGGTGTTTTTGTTGAAATTCCTCCCGAATTTCGGTGTTTTTATTAAAATTTCTCCCAAATTTCAGTGTTTTTGTTTAATTTCTGCCCAAAATTTCTGTGTTTTTGTTTAAATTTCTCCCGAATTTGTGTTTTTGTTTAAATTTCTCCTAAATTTCTGTGTTTTTGTTTAAATTTCTCCCGAATTTCGGTGTTTTTGTTGAAATTTCTCCCGAATTTCAGTGTTTTTGTCTAAATTCCTCCCGAATTTCAGTGTTTTTGTTCAAATTCCTCCCGAATTTGGTGTTTTTGTTCAAATTCCTCCCGAATCTCTGTGTTTTTGTTCAAATTCCTCCCAAATTTCGTTGTTTTTGTTCAAATTTCTCCCGAATTTCTGTGTTTTTGTTCAAATTCCTCCTGAATTTCGGTGTTTTTGTTCAAATTCCTCCCGAATTTCGGTGTTTTTGTTCAAATTCCTCCCAAATTTCAGTGTTTTTATTAAAATTCCTCCCAAATTTCAGTGTTTTTGTTCAAATTCCTCCCGAATTTCGTTGTTTTTGTTCAAATTCCTCCCGAATTTGGTGTTTTTGTTGAAATTCCTCCCGAATTTCGGTGTTTTTATTAAAATTTCTCCCAAATTTCGGTGTTTTTGTTTAAATTTCTCCCAAATTTCAGTGTTTTTGTTTAAATTTCTCCCGAATTTCAGTGTTTTTGTTAAAATTTCTCCCAAATTTCGGTGTTTTTCTTTAAATTTCTCCCAAATTTCAATGTTTTTGTTAAAATTTCTCCCAAATTTCTGTGTTTTTGTTCAAATTTCTCCCAAATTTCTGTGTTTTTGTTTAAATTTCTCCCAAATTTGGGTGTTTTTGTTTAATTTCTCCAAAAATTCGGTGTTTTTGTTTAAATTTCTGCAAAATTTCTGTGTTTTTGTTTAAATTTCTCCCAAATTTCATTGTTTTTGTTTAAATTTCTCCCAAATTTTGGAATTTTTGTTTAAATTTCTCCCAAATTTCGTTGTTTTTGTTCAAATTCCTCCCGAATTTCGGTGTTTTTGTTCAAATTCCTCCCGAATTTCGTTGTTTTTGTCTAAATTTCTCCCAAATTTCGTTGTTTTTGTTCAAATTCCTCCCGAATTTCAGTGTTTTTGTCTAAATTCCTCCCGAATTTCGGTGTTTTTGTTGAAATTTCTCCCGAGTTTCAGTGTTTTTGTCTAAATTCTTCCCAAATTTTGGTATTTTTGTTTAAATTCTCCAGAATGTCAGTGTTTTTGTTTAATTTCTGCCCAAAATCTTGGTTTTTTTGTTAAAATCTCTCCCAAATTTCAATGTTTTTGTTTAAATTTCTCCCAAATTTCTGTATTTTTGTTAAAATTCCTCCCAAATTTCAGTATTTTTATTTAAATTTCTCCCAAATTTCGGTATTTTTATTAAAATTCCTCCCAAATTTGGCATTTTCAGACGCCGAGGCTCTGCTGCGCTTCCTGCGGCCTCTGCACGAGGGAACTTTGGTTCTCGTGGCTTCCTACGATGACCCTGCCACCAAGTGAGTCTGGGCGGAAATTTGGGGAAATTTGGGGATTTTTGGGGATTTTGGAGCATTTGGGGGCTTTTTGGGGAAAAACCTGGGGAATTTTAGGGCCATTTTGGGGAAATTTGGGGGAAATTTGGGGAAATTTGGGGAATTTTGAGACATTTTGGGGAAATTTTAGGGAAATTTTGGAGAAATTTGGGGAATTTTGCGACATTTTGGGGAAATTTTAAGGAAATTTGGGGAATTTTGAGACATTTTTGGGAAATTTTAGGGAAATTTGGAGGAAATTTGGGGAATTTTGAGACATTTTGGGGAAATTTTAGGGAAGTTTGGGGGAAATTTGGGGAATTTTGAGACATTTTGGGGAAATTTTAGGGAAATTTGGGGGAAATTTGGGGAATTTTGAGACATTTTGGGGCAATTGTAGGGAAATTTGGGGGAAATTTGGGGAATTTTGAGACATTTTGGGGCAATTTTGGGGAAATTTGGGGGAAATTTGGGGAATTTTGAGACATTTTGGGGAAATTTGGGGGAAATTTGGGGAATTTTGAGACATTTTGGGGAAATTTTGGGGAAATTTTGGGGAAATTTGGGGAATTTTGCGACATTTTGGGGAAATTTTAGGGAAATTTGGGGGAAATTTGGGGAATTTTGCGACATTTTGGGGCAATTTTGGGGAAATTTGGGGAATTTTGAGACATTTTGGGGAAATTTTAGGGAAATTTGGGAAAATTTGGGGAATTTTGAGACATTTTGGGGAAATTTTAGGGAAATTTGGGGAATTTTGAGACATTTTGGGGAAATTTTAGGGAAATTTGGGGGAAATTTGGGGAATTTTGAGACATTTTGGGAGGTCCTGGGTGTGTTTGAGGATCCCTGGAGGTTTTTTTTGGGGTCCCTGAGAGGATTTTGGGGCATTTTGGGAGAAATTTGGGGGAAATTTGGGGATTTTGGGGCATTTGGGGGCTTTTTGGGGGGAAAATCTGGGGAATTTTAGGGCCATTTTGGGGAAATTTTCGGGAAATTTGGGGAATTTTGAGACATTTTAGGGAAATTTGGGGGAAATTTGGGGAATTTTGAGACATTTTGGGGAAATTTTAGGGAAATTTGGGGGAAATTTGGGGAATTTTGAGACATTTTGGGGAAATTTTGGGGAAATTTGGGGAAATTTGGGGAATTTTGAGACATTTTGGGGAAATTTCAGGGAAATTTGGGGGAAATTTGGGGAATTTTGGGGCTCCCTGAGTGATTTTTTTGAATCCCTGAGAATTTTGGGGTTCTCTGCGTGGTTTTTGGGTCCCCAAGGCATTTTTTGGGGTTTTTGGGGTCCCCAATCCCATTTTTGGGGTCCCCAATCTCATTTTTTTGCTCCCTAGAATTGAAATTTTGGGTCCCTGCATGGAATTTTTGGGGTTCCTGGTTGGTTTTTGGTGTCCCCTAGCTCAGTTTTGGGGTCCCTTTCCCATTTTTGGGGTCCCTGATCTGATTTTGGGGTCCCCAATCCCATTTTCAGTGCCCCAAATCTCATTTCTGGGCTCCTTTTCCTCGTTTTTGGGGTCCCTGGTCCCATTTCCAATGTCCCCCACCCCATTTTTGCTGTCCCCTAACCCATTTCTGGGGTTCCCAATCCCATTTTTTGGGGTCCCTGATCTGATTTTGGGGTCCCCGATTCCATTTTTGGGATCCCAATCTCATTTTTAGGTTCCCTTTACCCATTTTCAATGTCCCCGATTCCATTTTTGGTGTTCCTCTCCCCATTTTTTGGGGTTCCAATCCCATTTTCGGTGTCCCTTCACCCATTTTTTGGGGTTCCAATCCCATTTTTGGGGTCCCCAATCCCATTTTTTGGGTCCCCGGTGTGATTTTGGGGTCTGCAATCCCATTTTGGGGGTCTCAATCTCATTTTTAGGGTCTTCTCACCCATTTCTGATATCCCCAATCCCATTTTTGAGGTCTCCGATCTCATTTTTTGGGGTCCCTGATCCGATTTTGGGGTCCTCTTCCCCATTTCCGATGTCCCCAATCCCATTTTTGGGGGTCCCCGATCTGATTTTGGTGTCCCTCTCCCCATTTTCGGGGTCCCCTTTCCCATTTTTGGGGTCCCTCTCCCCATTTTCGGGGTCCCCTTTCCCATTTTTCCCCTCCCCAATCCCATTTTTGAGGTCTCCGATCTCATTTTTGGGGTCCCTGGGGTTTTTTGGGGTCCCCAATCCCATTTTCAGTGCCCCCGATCCCATTTTTGGGGTGTTCTTACTCATTTCCGGTGTCCCTAGTGTCATTTTCAGGGTCCCCTTACCCATTTTTGGGGTGCCAGATCTGATTTTGATGTCCCCAGGGGTTTTCAGGGTTCTCGATCCCATTTTCAGCGTCCCTCTCCCCATTTTTTGGGGTTCCAATCCCATTTTTGGGGTCCCCAGTCCCATTTTTTGGGTCCCCGGTGTGATTTTGGGGTCCCCAATCCCATTTTGGGGGTCTCAGTCTCATTTTTAGGGTCTCCTCACCCATTTCTGATATCCCCAATCCCATTTTTGAGGTCTCCCATCTCATTTTTTGGGGTCCCTGATCCGATTTTGGGGTCCTCTTCCCCATTTCCGATGTCCCCAATCCCATTTTTGGGGGTCCCCGATCTGATTTTGGGGTCCCTCTCCCCATTTTCGGGGTCCCCTTACCCATTTTCCCCTCCCCAATCCCATTTTTGAGGTCTCCGATCTCATTTTTTGGGGTCCCTGGAGGGTTTTGGGGTCCCCATCTCATTTTCAATGTCCCCAATCCCATTTTTGGGGTCTCTCTCCCCATTTTCAGGGTCCCCAGTCCCATTTTTGGGGTCGGGGACCCTGCAGGGGTCCAAATTCCATGCAGGGACCCAAAATTTCAATTCTAGGGAGCCAAAAAATGAGATCGGGGACCCCAAAAACCCCAAAAAATGCCTTGGGGACCCCAAAAACCACGCAGAGAACCCAAAATCCTCAGGGATTCAAAAAATCACTCAGGGAGCCCCAAAATCCCCAAATTTCCCCCAAATTTCTCCCAAAATGCCCCAAAATCCTCTCAGGGACCCCAAAAAAAACCTCCAGGGATCCTCAAACACACCCAGGACCTCCCAAAATGTCACAAAATTCCCCAAATTTCCCACAAATTTCCCTAAAATTTCCCCAAAATGTCTCAAAATTCCCCAAATTTCCCCCAAATTTCCCTAAAATTTCCCCAAAATGTCTCAAAATTCCCCAAATTTCCCCCAAATTTCCCTAAAATTTCCCCAAAATGTCACAAAATTCCCCAAATTTCCCTAAAAATTCCCCAAAATGGCCCCAAAATTCCCCAGATTTCCCCCCAAAAAAGCCCCCAAATGCTCCAAAATCCCCAAAAATCCCCAAATTTTCCCCAAATTTCCCCCATTTTTGGGGTCCCTCTCCCCATTTTCGGGGTCCCCAATCCCATTTTCAGTGCCCCCAATCCCATTTTTTGGGTCCCCAGTCCCATTTTCGGGGTCCCTCTCCCCATTTTCGGGGTCCCTGACCCCATTTCCGGGGTCCCTGACCCCATTTCCGGGGTCCCCAATCCCATTTTCGGGCTCCCTCTCCCCATTTCCGGGGTCCCTCTCCCCATTTTCGGGGTCCCTGATCCCATTTTCGGGGTCGCTCTCCCCATTTTTGGGGTCCCTGGGGTTTTTTGGGGTCCCCCATCTCATTTTCAGTGCCCCCAACCCCATTTCCGGGGTCCCTGACCCCATTTCCGGGCTCCCCTCCCCCCGTTTCCCCTCCCCCAGGCTGACGGAGGAGTCTCGCCGTCTCTTCGCGGAGCTCGGCAGTGCCGTGGCCAAGGATTTGGGCTTCCGCGACAGTTGGGTGTTCCTGGGGGCGAAGGGAGTGCGCGACAGGAGCCCCTTCGAGCAGGTGGGGGAGGGGAGGGCTTGGGGGAGGGGTTTGGGGGGGATTTGGGGGAATTTCGGGGGGATTTTGGGGGGGTTTGGGGTTATTTCAGGGGAATTTTGGGGTAATTTTAGAGGGAATTCTCGGTAATTTCGGGGGATTTTGGGGGGTTTGGGGTTATTTTAGAGGGAATTTGGGGGATTTTGGGGGAATCTTGCGGTATTTGGGAGAGATTTAGGGTTATTTTGGGGAGGTTGGGGTAATTTTGGGGAAATCTTGGGGGGCTTGGGGGAAATTTAGGGAATTCTTGGTAATTTCGGGGGATTTTGGGGGATTTTGGGTAATTTCGGGGGATTTGGGGGATTTGGGGTTATTTCAGGGGGATTTTGGGTGGTTTTGGGCTAATTTTAGAGGGAATTTGGGGGATTTTGGGGGAATCTTGGGGGATTTGGGGGAGATTTGGGGTTATTTTAGGGAGATTGGGGGGGATTTTGGGTGATTTTGGGGGACTTGGGGCAATTTAGGGGGGGCTATGGGGTGGTCTGGGGGGGCTTTGGGGGATTTCATGGTAATTTTGGGGGATTTGGGGTATCTTGGGGGATTTGGGGGATTTTGGGGTAATTTTGGAGGGATTTTGGGGAAGATTTTGGGGTAATTTTGGGGGGATTATCGGGGGGTGGGGGATTTGGGGTAATTTGGGGGGGTTGGGGGGAATTTGGGGGAAATTTGGGGAGATTTTGGGGTAATTTTGGGGTCCTTTGGGTGGTTTTGGGGGGATTTTGGGTAATTTTGGAGGGATTTGGGGGGGTTTGGGGCAGATTTGGGGTAATTTTGGGGTTCAGGGGATTCGGGGGGGGTTGGGGTAATTTTGGGAATAATTTGGGGAGGATTTGGAGTAATTTCAGGGAGATTTGGGGTAATCTTGGGGTGATTTTGGGGATTTTTTTGGGGTTTTTGGGATCTCTCAGATTTTTTTTTTTGCATCCCTGGGGTTTTGGGGTCCCCAAGAGGTTTTGGGGTCCCCCCAGCCCCCCTTTCCCCTCCCCCCCCAGCACGTCCGGAACAGCCGCGGCTCCAACAAATACGAGGGGTGGCCCGAGGCCCTCGAGCTGGGGGGGTGTGTCCCCCGGAGACCCCCGGGGTGACCCCGAAATCCCCCGGGGGGGACCCCAAAATCCCCCGGGGGGGACCCCAAAATCCCCCGGGGGGGACCCCAAAAAAAAAAAACCAAAAACAACAAAAAAATCAATTAAAAACTACAAAAAACACCACCAAAAAAATCAGTAAAAATCACAAAAAACAACAAAAAAATCAATAAAAAACTGCCATAAGTGACCCCAGGGGTGCCCCATAAGTGCCATGGGGCTGTGCCCCATAAGTGACCCCAGGGGTGCCCCATAAGTGCCATGGGGCTGTGCCCCATAAGTGACCCCAGGGGTGCCCCATAAGTGCCATGGGGCTGTGCCCCATAAGTGCTTGGGGGCTCTGCCCCATAAGTGACCCCAAGAGTGACCTCCAAGTGCTGCAGGTTCCACCCCATAAGTGACTTGGGGGGTGTGACCCACAAGTGACCAGGGGGCTCTGCCCCATAAGTGACCCCGGGGGTGCCCCATAAGTGCCACAAGTTGTGCCCCATAAGTGCCATGGGGGGTGTGCCCCATAAGTGCCATGGGGGGTGTGACCCATAAGTGCCATGGGGGGTGTGCCCCATAAGTGCCATGGGGGGTGTGCCCCATAAGTGCCATGGGGGTGTGACCCATAAGTGCCATGGGGGGTGTGACCCATAAGTGCCATGGGGGGTGTGACCCACAAGTGACCAGGGGGCTCTGCCCCATAAGTGACCCCGGGGGTGACCCCCAAGTGCCACAAGTTGTGCCCCATAAGTGACCCCAGGGGTGCCCCATAAGTGCCACAAGTTGTGCCCCATAAGTGCCATGGGGGTGTGACCCCTAAGTGCTTGGGGGCTCTGCCCCATAAGTGACCCCAAGAGTGACCTCCAAGTGCTGCAGGTTCCACCCCATAAGTGACTTGGGGGGTGTAACCCACAAGTGACCAGGGGGCTGTGCCCCATAAGTGACCCCAGGGGTGCCCCATAAGTGCCATGGGGGGTGTGACCCCTAAGTGCTTGGGGGCTCTGCCCCATAAGTGACCCCAAGAGTGACCTCCAAGTGCTGCAGGTTCCACCCCATAAGTGACTTGGGGGGTGTAACCCACAAGTGACCAGGGGGCTGTGCCCCATAAGTGACCCCAGGGGTGCCCCATAAGTGCCACAAGTTGTGCCCCATAAGTGCCATGGGGGGTGTGCCCCATAAGTGCCATGGGGGGTGTGGCCCATAAAGGGTAAGGGGGCTCAGCCCCATAAGTGTCATGGAGGCTCTGCCCCATAAGTGACTTGGGTGTGACCCATAAGTGACCCCGGGGAGTGACCCCCAAGTGCCACAAGTCGTGCCCCATAAGTGCCACGGGGGGTGTGCCCCATAAGTGCCCAAAGGGGGGAACCTACAAGGGATGAGGGGCTCTGCCCCATAAGTGATGGGAACTGTGCCCCCCAAGTGAGGGCTCTGCCCCATAAGTGAGGGCTCTGCCCCACAAGTGATGGCGACTGTGCCCCATAAGTGATGGGAACTGTGCCCCACAAGTGAGGGGCTCTGCCCCATAAGTGCCATGGGGATTGTGCCCCATAAGTGATGGGGACTGTGCCCTGTGACTTGGGGGGTGTGCCCCACAAGTGAGGGGCTCTGCCCCATAAGTGCCATGGGGATTGTGCCCCATAAGTAATGGGGACTGTGCCCCATAAGTGATGGGAGCTGTGCCCCATAAGTGATGGGAGCTGTGCCCCATAAGTGATGGGAACTGTGCCCCATAAGTGATGGGAACTGTGCCCTATAAGTGCCATGGGGGGGCTGGAATCCCCCCAAATGAGGGAGGCTCTGCCCCATAAGTGATGGGGACTGTGCCCCATAAGTGATGGCAACTGTGCCCCATAAGTGATGGGAACTGTGCCCCATAAGTGATAGGGAATGTACCCCACAAGTGCTATGGGGACTGTGCCCCATAAGTGCCATGGGGGGGCTGGAATCCCCCCAAATGAGGGAGGCTCTGCCCCATAAGTGATGGCGACTGTGCCCCGCAAGTGATGGGAACTGTGCCCCATAAGTGCTAGATTGGGGTGTGACCCATAAGTGAGGGGCTCTGCCCCATAAGTGATGGCGACTGTGCCCCATAAGTGACTTGGGGGGTGTGCCCCATAAGTGATGGGAACTGTGCCCCACAAGTGAGGGGCTCTGCCCCATAAGTGATGGGAACTGTGCCCCATAAGTGATGGAGGCTGTGCCCCACAAGTGAGGGGCTCTGCCCCATAAGTGTCATGGAGGCTCTGCCCCATAAGTGACTTGGGTGCGACCCATAAGTGACCCCGGGGAGTGACCCCCAAGTGCCGCAAGTTCCGCCCCATAAGTGCCATGGGGTGATGTGACCCCCCCAGCTCTGCCCCACAAGTGCCACACACACAGTGACCCCCAAGTGCCATGGGGGCTGTGCCCCACAAGTGAGGGCTCTGCCCCATAAGTGATGGGAACTGTGCCCCATAAGTGATGGGGGCTGTGCCCCATAAGTGATGGGAGCTGTGCCCCATAAGTGATGGGAGCTGTGCCCCATAAGTGATGGGAACTGTGCCCCATAAGTGATGGGGACTGTGCCCCATAAGTGATGGGAACTGTGCCCCATAAGTGATGGTGACTGTGCCCCATAAGTGATGGGGACTGTGCCCCATAAGTGATGGGAACTGTGCCCCATAAGTGACTTGGGGACTGTGCCCCATAAGTGACTTGGGGACTGTGCCCCACAAGTGAGGGGCTCTGCCCCATAAGTGCCATGGGGATTGTGCCCCATAAGTGACGGGGAATGTGCCCCATAAGTGATGGGAACTGTGCCCCATAAGTGATGGGGATTGTGCCCCATAAGTGATGGGAACTGTGCCCCATAAGTGACTTGGGGGGTGTGCCCCATAAGTGATGGGGACTGTGCCCCATAAGTGATGGGAACTGTGCCCCATAAGTGACTTGGGGGGTGTGCCCCATAAGTGATGGGGACTGTGCCCCACAAGTGATGGGGACTGTGCCCCATAAGTGCCATGGGGGCTGTGCCCCACAAGTGAGGGCTCTGCCCCACAAGTGATGGGGACTGTGCCCCATAAGTGATGGGGACTGTGCCCCATAAGTGATGGGAACTGTGCCCCATAAGTGAGGGGCTCTGCCCCATAAGTGCCATGGGGATTGTGCCCCATAAGTGATGGGGGCTGTGCCCCATAAGTAATGGGGACTGTGCCCCATAAGTGATGGGGACTGTGCCCCATAAGTGATGGGGACTGTGCCCTGTAAGTGACTTGGGGGGTGTGCCCCACAAGTGAGGGGCTCTGCCCCATAAGTGATGGGGACTGTGCCCCACAAGTGCAAGATTGGGGTGTGACCCACAAGTGAGGGGCTCTGCCCCACAAGTGCCATGGGGGGTCCTGCCCCCAAGTCCTGAGGCTCTGCCCCACAAGTGCTATGGGGTGGCTCTGCCCCCCAAGTTCCGAGGCTCTGCCCCACAAGTGCCATGGGGAGCTCTGCCCCACAAGTGCCATGGGGAGCTGTGCCCCACAAGTGCCCGGGGACAATTAGCAGTGCTGTGGTAATTAATAGCCAAAGCTGAGGTTTAATTGGTCCTGGTTAATGAGCGTTAATTGATCGTTGATTAGCGTTAGTTGATCCTTGATTGGGATTGAGCCTTAATTGGTCCCGGGGGGGGGGGGGGAGGGGCACTGAGGGTAATTAACCTTTGGGGCTAATTGGGGGGGGAGGGGCACTGAGGGTAATTAACCTTTGGGGCTAATTGGGGGGGGAGGGGCACTGAGGGTAATTAACCTTTGGGGCTAATTGGGGGGGGAGGGGCACTGAGGGTAATTAACCTTTGGGGCTAATTGGGGGGGGAGGGGCACTGAGGGTAATTAACCTTTGGGGCTAATTGGGGGGGGAGGGCCGCTGAGGGTAATTAACCTTTGGGGCTAATTGGGGGGGAGGGGCACTGAGGGTAATTAACCTTTGGGGCTAATTGGGGGGGGAGGGGCGCTTTGGTCCCAGCTGGGGGGGAGGGGCAGGGGGATCTATGGGGCAGAATTGGGATCTGTGGGGCAGGACTGGGGGGGCTATGGGGCACAGAGGATCTATGGGGCAGGACTGGGGGGATCTATGGGGCACGGGGGGGGTCCCAGCCCAGGAGTGTTTTTGGGGGGCTGGAGTGTGGGGCGCTGGGGGGATCTATGGGGCAGGGTTGAAAGGATCTGTGGGGCAGGGCTGAAAGGATCTGTGGGGCAGGATTGGGATCTATGGGGCAGGACTAGGATCTATGGGGCACAGGGGATCTATGGGGCAGGATTGGGGATCTATGGGGCACAGGAGGATCTGTGGGGCAGGGCTGGGGGTCCCATAGGGCAGGATTGGGGATCTGTGGGGCAGGATTGGGATCTATGGGGCACAGGAGGATCTGTGGGGCAGGACTGGGGGGGCTATGGGGCAGGACTAGGATCTATGGGGCAGGACTGGGGGGATCTATGGGGCACAGGGGGGGGGGGGTCCCAGCCCAGGAGTGTTTTTGGGGGGCTGGAGTGTGGGGCGCTGGGGGGATCTATGGGGCAGGGTTGAAAGGATCTATGGGGCAGGGTTGAAAGGATCTATGGGGCAAGGCTGGGGATCTATGGGGCAGGACTGGGGATCTGTGGGGCAGGACTGGGGGGGCTATGGGGCAGGACTAGGATCTATGGGGCACAGGGGTGGGATCTATGGGGCACAGGAGGATCTATGGGGCAGGACTGAGATCTATGGGGCAGGACTGAGATCTATGGGGCAGGACTGGGGGGGCTATGGGGCAGGACTAGGATCTATGGGGCAGGACTGGGGGGATCTATGGGGCACGGGGGGGGTCCCAGCCCAGGAGTGTTTTTGGGGGGCTGGAGTGTGGGGCGCTGGGGGGATCTATGGGGCAGGGTTGAAAGGATCTATGGGGCAGGATTGGGATCTATGGGGCAGGGCTGAAAGGATCTGTGGGGCAGGATTGGGATCTATGGGGCAGGATTGGGGATCTATGGGGCACCGGAGGATCTATGGGGCAGGGCTGAAAGGATCTATGGGGCACCGGAGGATCTATGGGGCAGGGCTGGGGGTCCCATAGGGCAGGATTGGGGATCTGTGGGGCAGGATTGGGATCTATGGGGCACAGGAGGATCTGTGGGGCAGGGCTGGGGGGATCTATGGGGCAGGATTGGGATCTGTGGGGCACAGGAGGATCTATGGGGCAGGATTGGGATCTATGGGGCACAGGAGGATCTGTGGGGCAGGGCTGGGGGTCCCATGGGGCACAGGAGGATCTGTGGGGCAGGATTGGGATCTATGGGGCAGGGCTGGGGATCTATGGGGCAGGGCTGGGGGTCCCATGGGGCACCAGGCCCAGCCCTGAGTCCTGGAGTGCTTTTTTTTTGGGGGGGGGAGTTCCCTGAGGGTCCCTCCGTGGGTCCATCCGTGGGTCTGGGGTCTCTCCGGGGTCTCTCCGTGGGTCGGAGCTGTGGGTCTGGGGTCTCTCTCCATGGTTCAGGGCTCTCTCTCCGTGGGTCTGGGGTCTCTGTGGGTCTGGAGTGTCTCCGTGGGTCCCTCGGTGGGTCAGGGGTCTCTCCATGGTTCTCTCGGTGGGTCTGGGGTCTCTCTTGGTGACTCTGGGGTCTCTTTCCATGGGTCTGGGGTCTCCCGGGGGTCTCTCGGTGGGTCTCAGTGGGTCAGGGGTCTCTCCATGGTTCTCTCGGTGGGTCTGGGGTCTCTCCATGGGTCCATCCGTGGGTCAGGGGTCTCCCCTGGCTCTGGCTGTAGGTCTGGGGTCTCTCGGGGGTCTCTTGGGGGTCCATCTGTGGGTCTGGGGTCTCTCCATGGTTCTCTCAGTGGGTCTGTGTCCATCCGTGGGTCTGGGGGGTCTCTCGGTGGGTCTGGGGTCTCTCGGGGATCTCTCTCAGTGGTCCATCCGTGGGTCTGGGTCCATCCATGGGTCTGGGGTCTCTCCATGGTTCTCTCGGTGGGTCTGGGGTCTCTTGGAGGTCTCTCGGTGGTCCATCAGTGGGTCTGGGGTCCCGCTGTGGGTCTGGGGTCTCTCCATGGTTCTCTCAATGGGTCTGGGGTCTCTCAGAGGTCTCTCGGTGGTCCATCCGTGGGTCTCAGTGGGTCTGGGGTCTCCATGGGTCTGGGGTCTCTCGGGGGTCTCTCGGTGGTCCATCCGTGGGTCTGGGGTCTCTCGGTGGGTCAGGGGTCCCGCTGTGGGTCTGGGGTCTCTCGGAGGTCTCTCGGTGGGTCTGGGGTCTCTTTCCGGGGGTCTCTCGGGGGTCCATCCGTGGGTCTGGGGTCTCTCGGTGGGTCAGGGGTCCCGCTGTGGGTCTGGGGTCTCTCGGAGGTCTCTCAGTGGGTCAGGGGTCTCTCCCGGGGGTCTCTTGGTGGTCCATCTGTGGGTCTGGGGTCTCCGTGGGTCTGGGGTCTCTTTCCGGGGGTCTCTCGGGAGTCCATCCGTGGGTCTGGGGTCTCTCGGGGGTCTCTCGGTGGTCCATCCGTGGGTCTGGGGTCTCTTTCCGTGGGTCTGGGGTCTCTCGGTGGTCCATCCGTGGGTCTGGGGTGTCTCGGGGGTCTCTCGGTGGTCCATCCGTGGGTCTGGGGTCTCTCGGGGGTCCATCCGTGGGTCTGGGGTCCATCCGTGGGTCTGGGGTCCATCCGTGGGTCTGGGGTCTCTCGGGGGTCTCTCGGGGGTCCATCCGTGGGTCTGGGGTCTCTCGGGGGTCACAGGCGCGGCTCAGGCCCCGCCCCCGGGGGCGGCACCCACCTGTAGGTGCCTTCGTACAGGAACCCTGCCCGGGCCAGCAGCTCGTCCGCCTCGGGGGGGCCGCGGCTGGAACGGGGGGAAAAATGGGTCGGGGGGATTCCAGGGACCCCCAAAAACCCCTAGGGCCCCAAATTCCCCATGGGACCCCTCCCCAAATTCACTAAATCCCCGGGACCCCTCCCCAAATTCACAGGAACCCTGCCCGGGCCAGGAGCTCATCCGCCTCGGGGGGGCCGCGGCTGGGGGGGACAAAAATGGGTCAGGGGGTCAGAAATGGGTCAGGGGGATCCCAAAATCCAGACCGGGACCCCCAAAAACCCCCGGGACCCCTCCCCAAATTCACTAAATCCCCGGGACCCCTCCCCAAATTCACAGGAACCCTGCCCGCGCCAGCAGCTCGTCCGCCTCGGGGGGGCCGCGGCTGGAACGGGGGGACAAAAAAATGGGTCAGGGGGTCAGAAATGGGTCAGGGGGATCCCAAAATCCAGACCGGGACCCCCAAAAACCCCCGGGACCCCTCCCCAAATCCCCCATGGGACCCCTCCCCAAATCCCCCATGGGACCCCTCCCCAAATCCATGGGAACCCCACCCGGGCCAGCAGCTCGTCTGCCTCGGGGGGGCCGCGGCTGGGGGGGCAGAAATGGGTCGGGGGACCCCAAAATGCAGAGCGGGACCCCCAAAATCCCCGGGACCCCAAATCCCCCCAGGACCACTCCCCAAATTCACAGGAACCCTGCCTGGCACAGCGGGTGTGTCTCAGGTGTGTCTCACCTGCCATAGGTGTGGCCAGGTGTGCCCAGCTGTGCACAGGTGTGTCTCAGGTGTGTCTCAGGTGTGCCCCACCTGCTGTAGGTGTGTCCCTAACCCCCCCAGGTGTACCCAGGTGTGTCTCAGGTGTGCCCAGGTGTATCTCAGGTGTGTCCCAGGTGTGTTCCAGGTGTGTCTCACCTGCCGTAGGAGTGTCCCTAACCCCCCCAGGTGTACCCAGGTGTGTCTCAGGTGTGTCCCCATCCCCCCCAGGTGTGTCTCAGGTGTACCCCAGGTGCCCCCAGGTGTGCCCAGGTGTGTCTCACCTGCCATAGGAGTGTCCCTAACCCCCCCAGGTTTACCCAGGTGTGTCCAGGTGTATCTCAGGTGTGTCCCAGGTGTGTTCCAGGTGTGTCTCACTTGCCGTAGGAGTGTCCCTATCCCCCCAGGTGTGTCTCAGGTGAGCCCAGGTGCCCTCAGGTGTGCCCAGGTGTGTCTCATCTGCCATAGGTGTGTCTCTAACTCCTCTAGGTGTATCTCAGGTGTGCCCAGGTGTGTTCCAGGCGTGACTCACCTGCCGTAGGAGTGTCCCTATCCCCCCAGGTGTGCTCAGGTGTGTCCAGGTGCCCTCAGGTGTGTCCCAAGTGTGTTCCAGGTGTGTCTCACCTGCCGTAGGAGTGTCCCTATCCCCCCAGGTGTGTCTCAGGTGTGCCCAGGTGCCCTCAGGTGTGCCCAGGTGTATTTCACCTGCCATAGGTGTGTCTCTAACTCCTCTAGGTGTATCTCAGGTGTGTCCCAGGTGTGTCTCACCTGCCGTAGGTGTGTCCCCAACCCCCCCAGGTGTGCCCAGGTGTATCTCAGGTGTGCCCAGGTGTGTTCCAGGTGTGTCTCACCTGCCGTAGGAGTGTCCCTATCCCCCCAGGTGTGCTCAGGTGTACCCCAGGTGCCCTCAGGTGTGCCCAGGTGTGTCTCACCTGCCATAGGTGTGTCTCTAACTCCTCTAGGTGTGTCTCAGGTGTGTCTCAGGTGTGTCCCAGGTGTGCCTCACCTGCCGTAGGTGTGTCCCTAACCCCCCCAGGTGTACCCAGGTGTGTCCAGGTGTATCTCAGGTGTGCCCAGGTGTGTCTCACCTGCCATAGGTGTGTCTCTAACTCCTCTAGGTGTATCTCAGGTGTGCCCAGGTGTGTTCCAGGTGTGTCTCACCTGCTGTAGGAGTGTCCCTATCCCCCCAGGTGTGTCTCAGGTGTGCCCAGGTGCCCTCAGGTGTGCCCAGGTGTGTTCCAGGTGTGTCTCACCTGCCGTAGGTGTGTCTCTAACTCCTCTAGGTGTGTCTCAGGTGTGTCTCAGGTGTGTCCCAGGTGTGTCTCACCTGCCGTAGGAGTGTCCCCATCTCCCCCAGGTGTGTCTCAGGTGTGTCCCCATCCCCCCCAGGTGTGTCTCAGGTGTGCCCAGGTGCCCTCAGGTGTGCCCAGGTGTGTTCCAGGTGTGTCTCACCTGCCGTAGGTGTGTCCCCATCCCCCCCAGGTGTGTCTCAGGTGTGCCCAGGTGCCCCCAGGTGTGCCCAGGTGTGTCTCACCTGCCGTAGGTGTGTCTCTAACTCCTCTAGGTGTATCTCAGGTGTGTCCAGGTGTGTCTCACCTGCCGTAGGTGTGTCCCTATCCCCCCAGGTGTGCTCAGGTGTGTCCAGGTGCCCTCAGGTGTGCCCAGGTGTGTTCCAGGTGTGTCTCACCTGCCGTAGGAGGTCCCTATCCCCCCAGGTGTGTCTCAGGTGTGCCCAGGTGCCCTCAGGTGTGTTCCAGGTGTGTCTCACCTGCCATAGGTGTGTCTCTAACTCCTCTAGGTGTATCTCAGGTGTGTCCCAGGTGTGCCCAGGTGTGTCTCAGGTGTGTCCCCATCCCCCCCAGGTGTGTCTCAGGTGTGTCCCCATCCCCCCCAGGTGTGTCTCAGGTGTGTCCCCATCCCCCCCAGGTGTGTCTCAGGTGTGTCCCCATCCCCCCCAGGTGTGTCTCACCTGCCATAGGAGTGTCCCCATCCCCCCCAGGTGTGCCTCACCTGCCGTAGGTGTGTCCCCATCCCCCCCAGGTGTGCCCAGGTGTGTCTCACCTGCCGTAGGTGTGTCCCCATCCCCCCCAGGTGTGCCCAGGTGTGTCTCACCTGCCGTAGGTGTGTCCCCATCCCCCCCAGGTGTGTCTCAGGTGTGCCTCACCTGCCGTAGGTGTAGGGCAGGGGGCTCAGGCGCCGCTGCTCGATTTGGTGCAGCAGAGGAGTGAAGATTCGCCAGGCCTCGCGCAGCTCATCGCTGGGGGGGGAATGACCCAAAATAACCAAAAATGGGAGAAAATCACCCGAAAATGGGAAAAAATAACCCAAAAATGAACTCAGGGACCCCGAAAACTCCAGAATGAGCCCCAAAATCCCAAAAATGAGATGTGTCCCCAGGTGTCCCCATGTCCCCCCAGGTGTGCCCCACCCATCCCCCCAGGTGTCATCTGTCTCCCCAGGTGTGTCCCCAGGTGTGTCCCCAGGTGTGTCCCCATGCCCCCCCAGGTCTCACCTGTCCCCCCGGTTGTCCCCCCAGGTGTGTCCCTCCCCCCCAGGTGTGTCCCCATGTCCCCCATGCCCCCCAGCTGTCCCCCCAGGTGTCCCCCCAGGTGTCCCCCCAGGTGTCCCCATGACCCCCCATGTCCTCCCATGTCCCCCCAGGTATGTCTCCAGGTGTGTCCCCAGGTCTCACCTGCCCCCATGGTCCCCCAGGTGTGTCCCCAGGTGTCCCCAGGTGTCCCCCCACGTGTGTCCCCCCAGGTGTGTCCCCAGGTCTCACCTGTCCCCAGGTGACCCCCCACATGTGTCCCCCCAAGTGTCCCCATGTCCCCCCAGGTGTGTCCCCCAGGTGTGTCCCCCAGGTGTGTCCCCCAGGTGTCCCCCAGGTGTCCCCACATGTGTCCCCCCAGGTGTGTCCCTGCGCCCAGGTGTGTCCCCAGGTGTCCCCAGGTGTGTCCCCATCTCCCCCCAGGTCTCTCCTGTCCCCCCAGGTGTCCCCAGGTGTGTCCCCAGGTGTGTCCCCAGGTGTCACCCCATGTCCCCCCAGGTGTCCCCAGGTGTGTCACCTGTCCCCAGGTGTGTCCCTGCCCCCAGGTGTGTCCCCAGGTGTCCCCAGGTGTGTCACCTGTCCCCAGGTGTGTCCCCCCAGGTGTGTTCCCAAGTCCCCCCAGGTGTCCCCCAGGTGTGTCCCCCAGGTGTCCCCACATGTGTCCCCCCAGGTGTGTCCCTGCCCCCAGGTGTCCCCAGGTGTGTCCCCAGGTGTCCCCAGGTGTGTCTCCATGTCCTCCCAGGTCTCTCCTGTCCCCCCAGGTGTCCCCAGGTGTGTCTCTGCCCCCAGGTGTCCCCCCAAGTCCCCCCAGGTGTCCCCAGGTGTGTCCCCAGGTGTGTCCCCAGGTGTGTCCCCAGGTGTGTCCCCAGGTGTGTCCCCCAGGTGTGTCCCCAGGTGTGTCCCCCCAGGTGTCACCCCATGTCCCCCCATGTCCCCCCAGGTGTGTCCCTGTCCCCAGGTGTGTCCCCAGGTGTGTCCCCCAGGTGTGTCCCCAGGTGTGTCACCTGTCCCCAGGTGTCCCCAGGTGTGTCCCTGTCCCTCACCTGCGCACAAAGTGCATTTGGTTCCCGCAGATCACGTCCAGCAGGAGGCGCTCGTAGGCGTCAGGGAGCTTCACGTCCTGCCGGACCCCAGACCCAATTCAGGACACATTGTGGGACCCCAGACCCAATTGGGACCCCACGGGGGACCCCAGACCCAATTGGGACCCCACTGGGGACCCCAGACCCAATTGAGACCCCACTGGGGACCCCAGACCCAATTGAGACCCCAGACCCAATTGGGACCCCACTGGGGACCCCAGACCCAATTGAGACCCCAGACCCAATTGGGACCCCACTGGGGACCCCAGACCCAATTGAGACCCCACTGGGGACCCCAGACCCAATTGGGACCCCAGACCCAATCGGGACCCCACTGGGGACCCCAGACCCAATTGGGACCCCACTGGGGACCCCAGACCCAACTGAGACCCCACTGGGGACCCCAGACCCAATTGGGACCCCACTGGGGACCCCAGACCCAATTGGGACCCCACTGGGGACCCCAGACCCAATTCAGGACACATTGTGAGACCCCAGACCCAATTGAGACCCCACTGGGGACCCCAGACCCAATTCAGGACACATTGTGGGACCCCAGACCCAATTGGGACCCAATGTGAGACCCCACTGGGGACACATTGTGAGACCCCAGACCCAATTGAGACCCCAGACCCAATTGAGACCCCAGACCCAATTTGGGTCTCAAGGCTCTGATTTTGGGTCTCGATGTTCCAATTTTGGGTCTCAACGCTGCAGTTTTGGGTCTCGACATTCTGATTTTGGTGTTCCACCCCCAAATTTGTGTTCCCGACCCCCATTTTTCCCTTTCCCACCCCATTTTTTTTTTCATTTTTCCCTTTCCCACCCCATTTTTTCCCCACTTTTCCCTTTCCCACCCCATTTTTCCCTTTCCCACCCCATTTTTTTCCCATTTTTCCCTTTCCCACCCCATTTTTTCCCATTCCCCCCTCATTTCAGCTCACCTTGTAGCAGCTGCCGTAAGTGAGGTTGAGCTCGGACTCCTCCCAATTTTGTGTTCCCAACCCCCATTTTTCCCTTTCCCACCCCATTTTTTTTTCCTTTTTCCCTTTCCCACCACATTTTTTCCCACCATTTCTCACTTTTTGTCCCCATTTTTCCCTTTCCCACCCCATTTTTTCCCATTCCCCCCTCATTTCGGGGTTACCTTGTAGCGGCTGCCGTAGGTGAGGTCGAGCTCGGACTCCTCCCAATTTTTTTCCACCCCATTTTTCCCTTTCCCACGCCATTTTTTCCCCATTTTTCTCTTTCCCACCCCATTTTTTCCCACCATTTCTCACTTTTTGTCCCCATTTTTCCCTTTCCCACCCCGTTTCGGTTCACCTTGTAGCGGCTGCCGTGGGTGAGGTCGAGCTCAGACTCCTCCCAATTTTGTGCTCCCAACCATTTTCCCATCCCCATTTTTCACTTTTCTGTCCCCATTTTTTTTCCATTTTTCCCTTTCCCACCCCATTTTTCCCTTTCCCACCCCATTTTTTCCCCCATTTTTCCCTTTCCCACCCCATTTTTTTCCCCATTTTTCCCTTTCCCACCCCATTTTTCCCCCATTTTTCCCTTTCCCACCCCATTTTTTCCCATTCCCCCCTCATTTCGGGGTTACCTTGTAGCAGCTGCCGTAGGTGAGGTTGAGCTCGGACTCCTCCCAATTTTTTTCCACCCCATTTTTCCCTTTCCCACCCCATTTTTTCCCCCATTTTTCCCTTTCCCACCCCATTTTTTTTCCCATTTTTCCCTTTCCCACCCCATTTTTTCCCCATTTTTCCCTTTCCCACCCCATTTTTTTCCCCATTTTTCCCTTTCCCACCCCATTTTTCCCCCATTTTTCCCTTTCCCACCCCATTTTTTCCCCCATTTTTCCCTTTCCCACCCCATTTTTTCCCCATTTTTCCCTTTCCCACCCCATTTTTTCCCATTCCCCCCTCATTTCGGGGTTACCTTCTAGCAGCTGCCGTAGGTGAGGTCGAGCTCGGACTCCTCCCAGTTTTGTATTCCCCACCCCCATTTTTTCCCCCTTTTTCCCTTTCCCACCCCATTTTTCCCTTTCCCACCCCATTTTTTCCCCATTTTTCCCTTTCCCACCCCATTTTTCCCCCATTTTTCCCTTTCCCACCCCATTTTTTCCCCATTTTTCCCTTTCCCACCCCATTTTTCCCATTCCCCCCTCGTTTCGGGGTTACCTTGTAGCGGCTGCCGTAGGTGAGGTCGAGCTCGGACTCCTCCCAGTTTTGTATTCCCCACCCCCATTTTTCCATTTTTCCCTTTCCCACCCCATTTTTCCCCATTTTTCCCTTTCCCACCCCATTTTTTCCCCATTTTTCCCTTTCCCACCCCATTTTTCCCCCCATTTTTCCCTTTCCCACCCCATTTTTTCCCCCTTTTTCCCTTTCCCACCCCATTTTTCCCCCATTTTTCCCTTTCCCACCCCATTTTTTTCCCATTTTTCCCTTTCCCACCCCATTTTTTCCCCATTTTTCCCTTTCCCACCCCATTTTTCCCTTTCCCACCCCATTTTTCCCCATTTTTCCCTTTCCCACCCCATTTTTTTTCCATTTTTCCCTTTCCCACCCCATTTTTTCCCATTCCCCCCTCATTTCGGGCTCACCTTGTAGCGGCTGCCGTAGGTGAGGTCGAGCTCGGACTCCTCGGGCCGCAGGAACATCCCGGGTTTCTTGGTGTTGAGCTTGGCGTACACGGCCTCGCGCGGCTGCACGCGCACCACCAGCTCGTTGCGCTTGCACTGCCGCGCGAAGATGTCCCCGGGCACCTCGCGGAACTGCAGCCGCACCTCGGCCTTGCGCTCGTTCAGCGCCTTCCCGCAGCGCAGGACAAAGGGGACACCTGGGGAGGGTGGTGGCATTGTCATCGTTAACATCCATCAGCATCATCATTGTCATTGTTATCATCATCGTCATTATTATCATCATCATCGCTGTCATCATTGTCATCGTCATCATTGTCACCGTTAACATCCATCAACATCATCATCGTCGTCAGCCACCAGCATCAACATTTTCATTGTCATCATCATCATTGTCATTGTCATCGTCAAAGTCCGTCAACATCATCATCATCATCATCGTCATCATCATCGTCATTGTCATCGTCATCATTGTCATTGTTAACATCCATCAACATCATCATCATTGTCATCAACATCATCATCATCATTAACATCCATCATCATCATCATCATCATCGTCACTGTCATCGTCATCATTGTCATTGTTAACGTCCATCAACATCATCATCGTCATCATTGTCATTGTCATCATTGTCACCGTTAACATCCATCATCATCGTCATCATCGTCATCATCGTCATCATCATCGTCATTGTCATCGTCATCATTGTCATTGTTAACATCCATCAACATCATCATCGTCGTCATCCAGCAGCATCAACATTGTCATTGTCATCGTCATCATTGTCATTGTCATCGTCAAAGTCCGTCAACATCATCATCATCATCATCATCAACATCATCAACATCATCATCATCATCATCGTCATCATTGTCATTGTCATCATTGTCACCGTTAACATCCATCAACATCATCATCATCATCGTCATTGTCATCATTGTCACCGTTAACATCCATCAACATCATCATCATCGTCATCATCGTCATTGTCATCATTGTCACCGTTAACATCCATCGACATCATCACTGTCATCATCAATATCAACATCGTCATCATTGTCATTGTTAACGTCCATCAACATCATCATCGTCGTCATCCACCAGCATCAACATTGTCATTGTCATCATCATTGTCATTGTCATCGTCAAAGTCCGTCAACATCATCATCATCATCATCATTGTCATCAACTTCATCAACGTCAACATCATCATCGTCATTAACATCCATCATCATCATCGTCGTCATCATCATTGTCATTGTCATCATTGTCACCGTTAACATCCATCGACATCATCATCATCATCATCGTCATTGTCATCATTGTCACCGTTAACATCCATCATCATCATCATCATCATCATCGTCATTGTCATCATTGTCACCGTTAACATCCATCAACATCATCATCATCGTCATCATCGTCATTGTCATCATTGTCACCGTTAACATCCATCATCATCGTCATCATTGTCATTGTCATCATTGTCACCGTTAACATCCATCAACATCATCACTGTCATCATCAATATCAGTGTCGTTATCATTGTCATTGTCACCATCCCCCATGGCTGCAGCCGCACCTCGGCCTTGCGCTCGTTCAGCGCCTTCCCGCAGCGCAGGACAAAGGGGACACCTGGGGACGGTGGTGGCATTGGCATTGTTAACATCCTTCAGCATCATCATTGTCATTGTTATCATCATCATCATCGCTGTCATCATTGTCATCATCATCATCGTCATTGTCATCGTCATCGTTGTCATTGTTAACATCCATCAACATCATCATCGTCGTCATCCACCAGCATCAACATTGTCATTGTCATCATCATCATTGTCATTGTCATCATCATCATTGTCATTGTCATCGTCAAAGTCCGTCAACATCATCATCATCATCATTGTCATCAACATCATCAACGTCAACATCACCATCATCATTAACATCCATCATCATCATCATCATCGTCATCATCGTCATCATTGTCATCATTGTCACCGTTAACATCCATCATCATCATCATCATCGTCATTGTCATCATTGTCATTGTCATCATTGTCACCGTTAACATCCATCATCATCATCATCATCGTCATCATCGTCATTGTCATCATTGTCACCGTTAACATCCATCAACATCATCGTCATTGTCATCATTGTCACCGTTAACATCCATCGACATCATCACTGTCATCATCAATATCAATGTCGTTATCATTGTCATTGTCACCATCCCCTGTGGCTGCAGCCGCACCTCGGCCTTGCGCTCGTTCAGCGCCTTCCTGCAGCGCAGGACAAAGGGGACACCTGGGGAGGGTGGTGGCATTGGCATTGTCATCGTTAACATCCTTCAGCATCATCATTGTCATTGTTATCATCATCATCATCACTGTCATCATTGTCATCATCATCGTCATTGTCATCGTCATCGTTGTCATCGTCAACATCCATCACCATGGCCACAACCACCATCGTCACAGCCATAAATGCCATCACCATGGCAACCACCATCATCATCATCACAGTCACCAACACCATCACCATGGTAACTGCCATCATCACCATCCATCATCGCAATGATGAACATCATCACCACGGCAACCACCACCCTCACAGCCACCAACATCATCACTATGGCAATGACCATCATCACCATGGCAACCACCATCATCACCATCATGAACACCATCACCATGGCAACCAACATCATCACCATCCATCATCACAGTCACCAACACCATCACCATGGTAACTGCCATCATCACCATCCATCATTGCAATCATGAACATCATCACCATGGCAACCACCACCCTCACAGCCACCAACATCATCACCGTGACAATGACCAAAATCACCGTCCATCAGCAATATCAAGAACATCATCACCATGGCAACCACCATCATCACCACCCATCATCATCACCATGGCAACCACCATCATCACCATCATGAACATCACCATGGCAACCACCATCATCACCATCATGAACATCACCATGGCAACCACCATCATCACAATCATGACCATCACCATGGCAACCACCATCATCACAGCCATGACCATCATCACCATGGCAACCAGCAGCACCACGGCCTCCACCACCACCATCACAACCATGACCATCATCACCATGGCAACCACCACCATCACAACCATGACCATCATCACCATGGCAACCACCATCATCACAATCATGAACATCACCATGGCAACCACCATCATCACCACCCATCATCATCACCATGGCAACCAGCAGCACCACGGCCGCCATTGCCATCATCATCATCACCACCCCTGTCACCATCACCATGGCAACCACCACCATCGCCATCCACCATCACAACCGTGACCATCATCACCATGGCAACCACCATCATCACCACCCATCATCATCACCACGGCAACCACCATCATCACCACCCATCATCATCACCATGGCAACCAGCAGCACCACGGCCGCCATTGCCATCATCATCATCACCACCCCTGTCACCATCACCATGGCAACCACCACCATCGCCATCCACCATCACAACCATGACCATCATCACCACGGCAACCACCATCATCACCACCCATCATCATCACCATGGCAACCACCATCACCATGGCCTCTTCCACCACCATCATCACAACCATGACCATCATCACCATGGCAACCACCATCATCACCATCATGAACATCGCCACCATGGCAACCACCATCATCACCACGGCAACCATCACCATGGCAACCACCATCACCATGGCCTCTTCCACCACCATCATCACAACCATGACCATCATCACCATGGCAACCATCACCATGGCAACCAGCAGCCCCACGGCCACCGCTCACCGTCCCAGCGCTCGTTGGCCACGCGCAGCACGGCGGCGGCGAAGGTGGGCGTGGTGGAGCCGGGGGGCACCGTGGGGTCGTCCAGGTAGCCCTTCTGCGCCTCGGGGGGGCCCTCGGGGTTGCCCACGTACTGGCCCAGCACCACGTCCTGCAGCTCCACCGGGCTGATGCACTTGAGCACCTTCACCTGGGGACAGGTGAGGGATGGGGACGCCAATGAGATTGTGGGGATGGGACAGGGGTGAGGAGGTGATCGTGGGGCCACCATTGAGGAGGTGATGATGGGACATGATTGGGGACGTGGTTTTGGGGGCCACCAATGAGAGCACAGTGATGGGATGGGGGTGGGGACGTGGGGTCACCAATGAAATCGTGGTGATGGGATGGGGGTGGGGACGTGCTCATGGGGCCACCACCAAGGACGTGGTGATGGGACGTGGTTGGGGATGGGATTTTGGGGGCCACCAATGAGACCATGGTGATGGGACGTGGTTGGGGATGGGATTTTGGGGGCCACCAATGAGATCATGGTGACAGGATGAGGTTGGGGACATTGTTTTGGGGGTCACCATTGAGAAGGTGATGATGGGACATGATTAGGGACATTGGTTTGGGGGTCACCACCAAGAACATGGCGATGGGACACGGTTGGGGATGTGATTTTGGGGGCCACCAATGAGATCATGGTGACGGGATGAGGTTGGGGACGTGGTTTTGGGGGTCACCATCGAGAAGGTGACGATGGGACACGATTGGGGATGGGATTTTGGGGGCCACCAATGAGACCACAGTGATGGGACAGGGTTGGGGACATTGTTTTGGGGGTCACCATTGAGAAAGTGATGATGGGACAGGGTTGGGGATGTGGCTTTGGGGGTCACCACCAAGAACATGGTGATGGGACAGGGTTGGGGACATGGTTTTGGGGGTCACCATTGAGAAGGTGATGATGGGACATGATTAGGGACATTGGTTTGGGGGTCACCACCAAGAACATGGCGATGGGACACGGTTGGGGATGTGATTTTGGGGGCCACCAATGAGATCATGGTGATGGGATGAGGTTGGGGACGTGGTTTTGGGGGTCACCATCGAGAAGGTGACGATGGGACACAATTGGGGGATGTGGCTTTGGGGGCCACCATCAAGGACATGGTGGTGACACAAACAAGGAACACAACCCCGAGGCCACCTGGGGATGATCCCCGTGGCCATGACCGCCATGTCATCACCGGGGCCACCCCGCCCGGCACGCAGCGGGGCGGTGACACCGCGGTGACCTCCCCGTCCCCACCTTCTCGTCGCGGACATCGTCGGGGTCGGTGGACGCCGGCTTCTCCATGGCCACCAGGCAGAGCAGCTGCAGGAGGTGGTTCTGCATCACGTCCCTGCGGGGAGCCGGCGCTGCCACGGGGTCGGGGACACGCGGGGGACGCGGGGGGGACGCGGGGACACCGCGGGGACACCTTGGGGACACTGGCGCTCACCGGATGATGCCGAAGTCGTCGAAGTAGCCGCCGCGGCCCTCGGTGCCGAAAGGCTCCTTGAAGGTGAGCACCACGCAGGCCACGTTGTCGCGGTTCCAGATGGGCCCGAAGATGCGGTTGCCGAAGCTGCCGTGGGACACGGCGGGTGAGGGTCCCCTGTCCCCTGTCCCCCTGTCCCCTGTCCCCTGTCCCCCTGTCCCCTGTCCCCCTGTCCCCTGTCCCCCTGTCCCCTGTCCCCATGTCTCACCGCAGCACCATGAGGCTCTGCACCATCTCCTTGCCCAGGTAGTGCTCCATGTGGTCAGGGTGGGTCAGGGTTGGTCAGGGTTGGTCAGGGTGGGTGAGGGGTGGTCAAGGTGTCCCCATGGTGTCCCCATGGTGTCCCCATGTCACTCACCACAGCACCATGAGGCTCTGCACCATCTCCTTGCCCAGGCAGTGCTCCATGCGGTCAGGGGTCAGTCAGGGTTGGTCAGGGTGGGTGAGGGGTGGTCAAGGTGTCCCCATGGTGTCCCCATGGTGTCCCCACGGTGTCCCCATGTCACTCACCGCAGCACCATGAGGCTCTGCACCATCTCCTTGCCCAGGTAGTGGTCCATGCGGTAGATCTGCTCCTCGCGGAACAAGGAGCTCAGGTGAGCCGAGAGCTCCTCCGAGGAGCCCAGGTCACGCCCGAACGGCTTCTCCACGATCACACGGTTCCACCTGGGGACAGGGGACATGGGGACATCAGGGACAGGAGGGACATTGGGGATGTGAGGGACATTGGAGATCTGCGGGACGTTGGTAACACTGGGGATGTGTGAAACACTGGGGACCTGGGGGACACTGGGGACATGAGGGACACTGGGGATGTGTGGGACATTGGGGACATTGGGGACCTGGGGGACACTGGGGATGTGTGGGACACTGGGGACATGGGGGACACTGGGGACATGAGGGACACTGGGGTCATGAGGGACACTGGGGTCATGAGGGACACTGGGGATGTGTGGGACACTGGGGACATGGGGGACACTGGGGACATGAGGGACACTGGGGATGTGTGGGACATTGGGGACATTGGGGACCTGGGGGACACTGGGGATGTGTGGGACATTGGGGACCTGAGGGACACTGGGGACATGAGGGACACTGGGGATGTGTGGGACATTGGGGACATTGGGGACCTGGGGGACACTGGGGACATGAGGGACATTGGGGATGTGTGGGACATTGGGGACACTGGGGACATGGGGGACACTGGGGACAGGAGGGACACTGGGGATGTGTGGGACATTGGGGACATGGGGGACCTGGGGGACACTGGGGACATGAGGGACACTGGGGACATGAGGGACATTGGGGACATTGGGGACCTGGGGGACACTGGGGACATGAGGGACACTGGGGATGTGTCTGACATTGGGGACATTGGGGACATTGGGGACATGAGGGACACTGGGGATGTGTGGGACATTGGGGACATGGGGGACATTGGGGACACTGGGGACATAGGAGGCATGGGGGGACATTGGGGGGTCCCAGGGGACACATGGGGACATTGGGTGACATGAAGGGACACAGGTGTGTGGGAGAGACAGGGACATGGGGGACACAGACGTGGCAGGGGGGACACGATGGCAGCGCTACCTGTGTCCGCTGCGGCCACCGCCCGTGTGCCATCCCTGCTGTCCCCGTGTCCCAGGTGTGTCCCAGGTGTGTCCCAGGTGTGCACAAGTGTGTCCCAGGTGTGTCCCCATGTCCCAGGTGTGTCCCAGGTGTGTCCCCATGTCCCAGCTGTGTCCCAGGTGTGTCCCAGGTGTGTCCCAGGTGTGTCCCCATGTCCCAGCTGTGTCCCAGGTGTGTCCCAGGTGTGTCCCCATGTCCCAGCTGTGTCCTAGGTGTGTCCCAGGTGTGTCCCCATGTCCCAGGTGTGTCCCAGGTGTGTCCCAGGTGTGTCCTAGGTGTGTCCCCATGTCCCAGGTGTGTCCCAGCTGTGTCCTAGGTGTGTCCCAGGTGTGTCCCCATGTCCCAGCTGTGTCCCAGGTGTGTCCTAGGTGTGTCCCAGGTGTGTCCTAGGTGTGTCCCCATGTCCCAGCTGTGTCCCAGGTGTGTCCCAGGTGTGTCCCCATGTCCCAGCTGTGTCCCAGGTGTGTCCTAGGTGTGTCCCAGGTGTGTCCCCATGCCCCAGCTGTGTCCCAGGTGTGTCCTAGGTATGTCCCAGGTGTGTCCCCATGCCCCAGCTGTGTCCCAGGTGTGTCCCAGGTGTGTCCCAGGTGTGTCCCAGGTGTGTCCTAGGTGTGTCCCAGGTGTGTCCCCATGTCCCAGCTGTGTCCCAGGTGTGTCCCCATGTCCCAGGTGTGTCCCCATGCCCCAGCTGTGTCCCAGGTGTGTCCTAGGTATGTCCCAGGTGTGTCCCAGGTGTGTCCCAGGTGTGTCCCAGGTGTGTCCCAGGTGTGTCCCCATGTCCCAGCTGTGTCCCAGGTGTGTCCCAGGTGTGTCCCAGGTGTGTCCTAGGTGTGTCCCAGGTGTGTCCCCATGCCCCAGCTGTGTCCCAGGTGTGTCCTAGGTATGTCCCAGGTGTGTCCCCATGTCCCAGCTGTGTCCCAGGTGTGTCCTAGGTATGTCCCAGGTGTGTCCCCATGTCCCAGCTGTGTCCCAGGTGTGTCCTAGGTATGTCCCACGTGTGTCCCAGGTGTGTCCCAGGTGTGTCCTAGGTATGTCCCAGGTGTGTCCCCATGCCCCAGCTGTGTCCCAGCTGTGTCCCAGGTGTGTCCTAGGTGTGTCCCCATGTCCCAGCTGTGTCCCAGGTGTGTCCTAGATGTGTCCCCATGTCCCAGCTGTGTCCCAGGTGTGTCCTAGGTATGTCCCAGCTGTGTCCCAGGTGTGTCCTAGGTGTGTCCCAGGTGTGTCCCCATGCCCCAGCTGTGTCCCAGGTGTGTCCTAGGTATGTCCCAGGTGTGTCCCCATGCCCCAGCTGTGTCCCAGGTGTGTCCCAGGTGTGTCCCAGGTGTGTCCCAGGTGTGTCCTAGGTGTGTCCCAGGTGTGTCCCCATGTCCCAGCTGTGTCCCAGGTGTGTCCCCATGTCCCAGGTGTGTCCCCATGCCCCAGCTGTGTCCCAGGTGTGTCCTAGGTATGTCCCAGGTGTGTCCCAGGTGTGTCCCAGGTGTGTCCCAGGTGTGTCCCAGGTGTGTCCCCATGTCCCAGCTGTGTCCCAGGTGTGTCCCAGGTGTGTCCTAGGTGTGTCCCAGGTGTGTCCCCATGCCCCAGCTGTGTCCCAGGTGTGTCCTAGGTATGTCCCACGTGTGTCCCCATGTCCCAGCTGTGTCCCAGGTGTGTCCTAGGTATGTCCCACGTGTGTCCCAGGTGTGTCCCAGGTGTGTCCCAGGTGTGTCCTAGGTATGTCCCAGGTGTGTCCCCATGCCCCAGCTGTGTCCCAGCTGTGTCCCAGCTGTGTCCTAGGTGTGTCGCAGGTGTGTCCCCATGTCCTAGCTGTGTCCCAGGTGTGTCCTAGGTATGTCCCAGGTGTGTCCCCATGTCCCAGCTGTGTCCCAGGTGTGTCCTAGGTGTGTCCCAGGTGTGTCCCCATGCCCCAGCTGTGTCCTAGCTGTTTCCCAGGTGTGTCCTAGGTATGTCCCAGGTGTGCCCCAGGTGTGTCCTAGGTGTGTCCCAGGTGTGTCCTAGGTGTGTCGCAGGTGTGTCCCCATGTCCTAGCTGTGTCCCAGGTGTGTCCTAGGTGTGTCCCCATATCCCAGGTGTATCCCCATGTCTCAGGTGTGTCCCAGGTGTGTGGCACTCACCCCTGTCCCATGCAGAGCGCCCTCAGGTGCTGTGTCACAGGTGTGTAGACGCTGGGGGGCAGGGCCAGGTAGAAGAGGCGGTGGGCGTGGTCACCCCCGGGGAGCTCCCTCAGGTGAGCGTCCAGCGCCCGGAACGAGGCCTCGTCGCCATATTGGCCCCGCACGAAGCTCTGCAGCGCGAAGAACGCCGCCAGGCGGGGACCGTCCTCGGGGGTCACCTGTGACAGGTGCGACAGGTGAGAATGGAACAGGTGAGACAGGTGAGACAGGTAAGGACAGGTGGGACAGGAACGAGGCCTCGTCGCCATATTGGCCCTGCACGAAGCTCTGCAGGAACAGGAACGTGGCCAGGCGGGGACCGTCCTCGGGGGTCACCTGGGACAGGTGGGACAGGTGAGACAGGTGAGGACAGCGACAGGACAGAGGGGACAGGGACAGGAAGGAGGCCTCGTCGCCACATTGGCCCTGCACAAAGCTCTGCAGGGACAGGAACGTGGCCAGGCGGGGACCGTCCTCGGGGGTCACCTGGGACAGGTGAGACAGGTGAGGACAGGGGACAGGTGAGACAAGGACAGGAACGTGGCCAGGTGGGGATTGTCCTCGGGGGTCACCTGGGCACAGGTGTGTTCAGATGTGTTCCCATCCCCCCCAGCTGTATGCCAGGTGTGCCCAGGTGTGTTCCCACCCCCCAGGTGTCCCCAGGTGTGCCCAGGTGTGTTCCCATGCCCCCCAGGTGTGTTCCCATGGCCCCCCCAGGTGTGCCCAGGTGTGTTCCCACGCCCCCGGGTGTGTTCCCATGCCCCCCCCAGGTGTGTTCCCATGCCCCCAGGTGTCCCCAGGTGTGCCCAGGTGTGCCCAGGTGTGCCCAGGTGTGTTCCCATCCCCCCAGGTGTGTTCCCATCCCCCCCCAGGTGTGCCCAGGTGTGTTCCCATGCCCCCCAGGTGTACCCAGGTGTGCCCAGGTGTGTTCCCATCCCCCCAGGTGTGTTCCCATGCCCCCCAGGTGTGCCCAGGTGTGTTCCCATCCCCCCAGGTGTTCCCATCCCCCCAGGTGTGTTCCCATCCCCCCAGGTGTGTTCCCATCCCCCCAGGTGTTCCCATCCCCCCAGGTGTGTTCCCATCCCCCCAGGTATGTTCCCATCCTCCCCCAGATGTGCCCAGGTGTGTTCCCATCCCCCCAGGTGTTCCCATCCCTCCAGGTGTGTTCCCATTCCCCCCAGGTGTGTTCCCATCCCCCCAGGTGTGCCCAGGTGTGTTCCAACCCCCCAGGTGTGTTCCCATCCCCCCAGGTGTGCCCAGGTGTGTTCCAACCCCCCAGGTGTGCTCCCATCCCCCCCCAGGTGTGCCCAGGTGTGTTCCCACCCCCCAGGTGTGTTCCCATCCCCCCAGGTGTGTTCCCATGCCCCCCAGGTGTGTTCCCATGCCCCCCAGGTGTGCCCAGGTGTGTTCCCATCCCCCCCAGGTGTGTTCCCATCCCCCCCCCGGTGTGTCCAGGTGTGTTCCCATCCCCCCCAGGTGTGTTCCCATGCCCCCCAGGTGTGTTCCCATGCCCCCCAGGTGTGCCCAGGTGTGTTCCCATCCCCCCAGGTGTGTTCCCATGCCCCCCAGGTGTGTTCCCATCCCCCCCCAGGTGTGTCCAGGTGTGTTCCCATCCCCCCCAGGTGTGTTCCCATCCCCCCCAGGTGTGTTCCCATGCCCCCAGGTGTGTTCCCATGCCCCCCAGGTGTGTTCCCATGCCCCCAGGTGTGTCCAGGTGTGTTCCCATGCCCCCCAGGTGTGTTCCCATGCCCCCCAGGTGTGTTCCCATGCCCCCCAGGTGTGTCCAGGTGTGTTCCCATCCCCCCCAGGTGTGTTCCCATCCCCCCAGGTGTGCCCAGGTGTGTTCCCATGCCCCCAGGTGTGTTCCCATCCCCCCCCCCGGTGTGCCCAGGTGTGTTCCCACCCCCCAGGTGCCTCACCTTGAGGTAGGGCAGGGTCTGCTCCCGGATCAGCTCCACGGTGAGAGGAGAGCGAGCGAAGCCAACGACGCGCGTGGCATCGGGGAGGAGCCCGTCCCGGAACAGCCACCTGCGGACAGGTGTGACACCTGTGTCACCTGTGTGTATCACCTGTGTCACCAACCCCCCCAGGGACAATGGCATCGGGGAGGAGCCCGTCCCGGAACAGCCACCTGCGACAGGTGTGACACCTGTGTCACCTGTGTGTGTCACCTGTGCCACCTGTGTGTGTCACCTGTGTCACCTGTGTGTATCACCTGTGTCACCTGTGCGTGTCACCTGTGTCACCAACCCCCCCAGGGACAATGGCACTGGGGAGGAGCCCGTCCCGGAACAGCCACCTGCGGACAGGTGTGACACCTGTGTCACCTATGTATGTCACCTGTGTCACCTGTGTGTGTCACCTGTGTCACCTGTGTGTATCACCTGTGCCACCTGTGTGTGTCACCTGTGTCACCTGTGTGTATCACCTGTGTCACCAACCCCCCCAGGGACACAGGGACAATGGCATCGGGGAGGAGCCTGTCCCAGAACAGCCACCTGCGACAGGTGACACAGGTGTGACAAGTGTGTGCATCACCTATGTGCATCATCTATGTCACCTGTGTGTGTCACCTGTGTGTGTCACCTGTGTGTGTCACCTGTGTCACCAACCCCCCCCCGGAAAACAGGGATGTCACTGTCACCTGTGTCACCAAACTCCACAGGGACAGGTGACACTGAGGGGACAGAAAGAGCCAAGGGAAGAGCTGGGGACACTGAGGTCACACTGGGGACACTGAGGTCACTGAGGTCACACTGGGGACACTGAGGTCACACTGAGGTCACTGAGGTCACACTGGGGACACTGAGGTCACTGAGGTCACACTGGGGACACTGAGGTCACACTGGGGACACAGCTATGGTGGCACTGGGGACAGAGAGGACAATGGCAACACTGGGGACAGCAGTGACACTAACAGTGGTGGCCCTGGGGACAGCAGTGACCCTGACAAGGGTGGCCTTTGGGACAGCAGTGACACAGACGTTGGTGGCCCTGGGGACAACAGTGACACTGGGGACAGCAGTGACCAATGTCAGTGGCCCTGGCGACAAGGGTGACTCCAGGGGGACTTTGGTGGCCTTGGGGACATCGCTGTTCCTGGTGGCCCTGGGGACAGCAGTGACCCCTGAGTGACCCTGGGGACATCGGTCACCTTGATGACCCCAGGGACAGCTGGGGACACAGTGGCCTTGGGGACATCGGTGACCCCAGAGTGGCCCTGGGAACAGCAGTGACCTTGTGACCCTGGGGACACCAATGGCCCTGGTGGCCCTGGGGACAGCAGAGGACACTGGTGGCCTTGGGGACATGATGGTGGCCCTGGGGACAGGAGGGACACTGAGGGTCCTGGTGGCCCTGGTGGCCTCAGAGCCAGGGGGACATCGCTGGCCTTGGGGACCCTCAGGGTGAACATTGGTGGCCTTGGGGACATCAGTGACTTCAATGACCCCAGGGACAGGTGGGACACAGGTGGCCTTGGGGACATCGCTGTCCCTGGTGTCCCTGATGCCCTGGGTGTCCCCATTGTCCCCTCAGTGTCCCCAATGTCCCCAAATGTCCCCAATGTCCCCTCAGCAGATCCTTGGGTAGATCTTCCTGACCGTGTCCCCATTGTCCCTTCCATGTCCCCACTGTCCCCTCCGTGTCCCCATTGTTCCCAATGTCCCCAAGTGTCCCTAAATGTCCCCACTGTCCCTAATGTCCCCAGGTGTCCCCAAATGTCCCCTCACCATATCGTGGGGTAGATCTTCTTCATGGCCAAGTCTCCATTGTCCCCTAAGTGTCCCCATTGTCCCCAATGTCCCCACTGTCCCCAGGTGTCCCCAATGTCCCCAGGTGTCCCCAGTGTCCCCAAATGTCCCCTCACCATATCGTGGGGTAGATCTTCTTCCTGGCCAAGTCTCCACTGTCCCCTAAGTGTCCCCATTGTCCCCAATGTCCCCGAGTGTTCCCGCTGTCCCCAGGTGTCCCCAGTGTCCCCAGTGTCCCCAGATGTCCCCAAATGTCCCCTCACCATATCGTGGGGTAGATCTTCTTCCTGGCCAGGTCTCCCTGTGTGGGGGAGGGGCGCGGTCAGGGTGGGGGGAGGGGCCAAGGCCGCGCCCAGCCCTGGCCCCGCCCCTTTCCCCTCCCCCACCCGCCCGCGGAATGTGCTGAGTCAGCGGCGCCGCCCCTCCCCCACCCCACCCCCCCCCCCCCCGGGGCTGTTTAATTAAGGGGCGTTGGCTAATTGGGGTGAGGAGGAAGTTGGGGTGCGGGAGGAACCTGGGGTGGGGGAGGGGCAAGGGAGGAAGTTGGGGTGTCCCTCCTGCCCCTCCCCCACTGCCCGGGGACCCCCAAATCCCCCCCCCGTGACCCCAAAGGACCCACGGGGACCCCAAATAGCCTCCGTGACCCCAAATGACCCCCCCGGGTGACCCCCAGGAGCCCCAAATCACCCCCAAGTCTCCCCTAGACCCTTCAATCTCCCCCCCAGCCCCCCAAATTCCCCCCCAGCCCCCCAAATTCCCCCCAAACATTTCTATTCCCCCCAAATTCCCCCCCAGCCCCCCAATTCCCCTTCCCATCCCCCCAATATCCCCCAGACCCCTTTATCTCTGCCCCAGCCCCCCCAAATTCCCCCCCAGCCCCCCAAATTCCCCTTCCCATCCCCCCAATATCCCCCAGACCCCTTCAATCTCCCCCCAGCCCCCCAAATTCCCCCCCAAACCTTTCTATTCCCCCCAATTCCCCCCCAGCCCCCCAATTCCCCTTCCCATCCCCCCAATATCCCCCAGACCCCTTTATCTCTGCCCCAGCCCCCCCAGTTCTTCCTCCAGCCCCCCCCAATTCCCCCCAGACCTCTTTATTTGTCCCCCAGCCCCCCCCAATCCTCCTCCAGCCCCCCAAATTCCCCCCCAGACCCCTTTATCCCCCCCAGTTCCCCCCAAAGCCCCTTCATTCCCCCTTCCGGCCCCCCCAATTCCCCCTGACCCCCTTTATCTCCCCCCCAGCACCTCCAAATCCCCCCCAATTCCCCCCCAGACCCCTTTAGTTCCCTCTCCCAACTCCCCCAAGCCCCCCAGCCCCCCCAAATCCCCCCAGCCCCCCCAAATCCCTCCTAACCCCCCCAAATCCCTCCTAACCCCCTCCATCTGCCTCACCAGCCCCCCAATTCCCCCCTGGACCCCTCCATCTCTCCCCCAAGCCTCCCCCAGCCCCCCCAATTCCCCCCTAACCCTCCCCCCAAGCCCCCCCGCCCCCCAATTCCCCCCTGGACCCCCCCAATTCCCCCTTTAATTCCCTCTAACACCCCAAATTCCCCTCTAACCCCCTCCATCTCCCCCCCAGCCCCCCCAATTCCCCCCCTAACCCTCCCCCCAAGCCCCCCCAGCCCCCCCCAACTCCCCCCTAACTCCCCCAATTCCCCCCTAACCCCCCCAATTCCCTTCTAACCTCCTTTATCACCCCCCTAACCCCCCCAATTCCCCCCTGGACCCCCCCAATTCCCCCATTAATTCCCTCTAACACCCCAAATTCCCCTCTAACCCCCTCCATCTCCCCCCCCGGCCCCCCCAATTCCCCCCCTAACCCTCCCCCCAAGCCTCCCCCAACCCCCCCAATTTCCCCCTAACCCCCCCAATTCCTCCCCAGACTCCTCTAACCCCCCCCCAATTCCCCCCTGGACCCCCCCAATTCCCCCTTTAATTCCCTCTAACCCCCTCCATCTCCCCCCCAGCCCCCCCAATTCCCCCCCTAACCCCCCCAATTCCCTTCTAACCCCCTTTATCACCCCCCTAACCCCCCCAATTCCCCCCTGGACCCCCCCAATTCCTCCCCAGACTCCTCTAACCCCCCCCAATTCCCCCTCTAACCCCCCCAAATCCCCCCTTAACCTCCCCAATTCCCCTCCCAACCCCCACAATTCCCCCCCTAACCCTCCCCCCAAGCCCCCCCCGCCCCCCAATTCCCCCCTGGACCCCCCCAATTCCCCTTTAATTCCCTCTAACACCCCAAATTCCCCTCTAACCCCCTCCATCTCCCCCCCAGCCCCCCAAATTCCCCCCCTAACCCTCCCCCCAAGCCCCCCCAGCCCCCCAATTCCCCCCTGGACCCCCCCAATTCCCCCTTTAATTCCCTCTAACACCCCAAATTCCCCTCTAACCCCCTCCATCTCCTCCCCAGCCCCCCCAATTCCCCCCTAACCCTCCCCCCAAGGCCCCCCAGCCCCCCCAATTCCCCCCTAACCCCCCCACTTCCCTTCTAACCTCCTTTATCACCACCCTAAGCCCCCCAATTCCCCCCTGGACCCCCCCAATTCCCCCTTTAATTCCCTCTAACACCCCAAATTCCCCTCTAACCCCCTCCATCTCCCCCCCAACCCCCCCAATTCCCCCCTAACCCTCCCAATTCCCCCGTTAATTCCCTCTAACACCCCAAATTCCCCTCTAACCCCCTCCATCGCCCCCCCAATTTCCCCCTAACCCTCCCCCCAAGCCCCCCCAGCCCCCCCAATTCCCCCCTAACACCCCAAATTCCCCTCTAACCCCCTCCATCTCCCCCCCAGCCCCCCCAATTCCCCCCCCAACTCTCCCCCCAAGCCCCCCCAGCCCCCCGGCGGCACTCACGGAGGCTCCGAGGATGACGAGCACATGCGGGTGGCCCTGCAGGAAGGCTCCGTCGCTGCTGAGCTCCTGCCGGAGCATCCCGCACACCTGCGAGCGGCTCAGCTGCCCCCCCGCGCTCGGCTCCTCCTCCCCGGGACCCGGCATGGCGCCTGGGGGGCACACGGCGGCTTTGGGGGGCGGGATCGGGGTGTTTGGGGGCAGGTTTGGGGTGTTTGGGGGCAGGTTTGGGGTGTTTGGGGGCAGGTTTGGGGTGTTCGGGGGCAGGTTTGGGCACCCCGGGCAGGATTTGGGGAGCGGACGAGCAGGTTTGGACACCCCCCGGGCAGGATTTGGGTGCTGGGATGTAAGGTCAGGACTTGGGGGGCAGGGTTGGCACTTGGGGGGGCAGGATTTAGGAGTTGGGGGGCAGGGTCAGGACTTGGGGGGCGGGGTTGGGGTGTTGGGGGGCAGGGTTGGCACTGGGGGGGCAGGGTCAGGACTTGGGGGCTGGGGTTGGGTACCTGGAGGAGGGGTTTGGCACTTGGGGGGTGGATTTGGGGTGTTAGGGGGCAGGTTCGGGCACCCCCCGGGCAGGATTTGGGTGTTGGGGGGCAGGGTCAGGACTTGGGGGGCGGGGTTGGGGTGTTGGGGGGCACCGTTTGTGGTGCTGGAGGGTGGGGTTGGGCACCTGGAGAAGGGATTTGGCACTTGTGGGGCAGGATTTGGGGTGTTGGCGGGCAGGATTTGGAGGTTGGGGGGCAGGGTTGGCACTTGGGGGGGTGGGGTTAGGGTATGGGGGGGCAGGATCGGGGATTTGGGGGTGGGATTCAGGCACTTGGGGGGTGGATTTGGGGTGTTAGGGGGCAGGTTCAGGCACCCCCCGGGCAGGATTTGGGTGTTGGGGGGCAGGGTTGGCACTGGGGGGGCAGGGTCAGGACTTGGGGGCTGGGGTTGGGTACCTGGAGGAGGGGTTTGGCACTTGGGGGGGTGGATTTGGGGTGTTTGGGGGCAGGTTCGGGCACCCCCCGGGCAGGATTTGGGTGTTGGGGGGCAGGGTTGGCACTTGGGGGGCAGAGTCAGGACTTGGGGGGCGGGGTTGGGGTGTTGGAGGGCAGGGTTGGCACTTGGGGGGCAGGATTTGGGGTGTTGGGGGTGGGGTGGGGGACCTGGATGAGGGATGTGGCACTTGAGGGGTAAATTTGGGGGGCTGGGGGCAGGATTTGGGTGTTGGGGGGCTGGGTCAGGACTTTGGGGGGGCAGGGTGGGGCACCTGGAGGAGGGGTTTGGGCACTTGGGGGGTGAATTTGGGGGGGTGGGGGGCAGGGTTGGGCACTTGTGGGGCGGGGTTGGGGTGTTGGGGGCGGGGCCAGGATTTGGGGGCGGGGCCAGGGTGGGGCAGGACACGCCCTTCCCCTATTGTCCCCCCAAATCCCCCCCCAGCCCCACCCCATTCCCCCATTGTCCCCCCAAATCCCCCCCGGGACCCTCCCCCTCCATTTCCGCCCCCGAACCCCAAATCCTCCCCTCCCCCCCCAGGACCCCAGACCCCAATTCCCCCCCAGATCCCCCAAATCCCCCCCAAATTCCCCCCAAAATCCCCCCATTTCCGCCTCCAGCCCCCCAAAACCCCTCAGAACTCCCCCAATTCCCCCTCAGCCCCCCCGTAACCCCCCCAGGCCCTCAGGGACCCCCCAATTCCCCCCAAATTCCCCCCATTTCCTCCTTCCCCCCCCCCAATTCCCCCTCAGAACCTCCCTGGACCCTCACGGACCCCCCCACACCCCCAGACTCCAAATTTCCGCCTTTAGCTCCCCCAAACCTCCCCCGGCACCCCCAAATCTCCCCAAATCCCCCTCGGACCCCCCAATTCCCCCCAATTTCCGCCTTCCAGCCCCCCACAACTCCCCCCAGCCCCCTCCAGATGCCCCCTAGCCCTCCCCCCCAGCCCCACGCGGACCCCCCGGAGCATCCCAGAGCCCACATCCCCTGGGAACCCCCGAAGTTCCCCGAAATTCCCCCAAATTTCCGCGATTTCCCCGAATTTCTCAATTTCCCGGTTCCTCCCTCACCTTCCCGCTTCGGCCGCGCTCGCGCCGCCTCCCCCACGCTCGCGCGGGTCCCCATTCCCCTCACGGAGGCCACACCCCCTGACCCCGCCCCTAGCCCCCATCCACCAATCACCGCCGGGCCTCGCCCGGCGCTGACCAATGAGACCCCAGGATAGGCGGGGCCTCGCCCGGAGGCGTAACCAATCAGCGCGCTCCGCCTTCCGCGTTGCTATGGCGCCGCCATGACACTTACCGAGGCGGAAGTGCAGCGAGGCGAGGTGACGTCACGCGCTTCCGGCGGAAGTGGAAGTGGCGGCGGCGCCGCCGGTAGCCGCCGGGATCCTCAAAATCCCCGAATTTGGCCCCAAAAACCCCCGAATTCGACCCAAAACCGTCGCCGACCCCCCCCGGGCGCCGCCGGGAGCCGCCGATGAGCGGCGGGCGCTGGCGGCGGCCCGCGGAGATGGTGCAGCCGGGGCCCGAGGCCGAGCCGGGGCTGCTGGAGGCGCTGCAGAGGCTGCGGGCCGAGAACCGCGAGCTCAGGGGTGAGGGGGGACTGGGGGAACTGGGGAAACTGGGGGGACTGGGAGGGACTGGGGGGACTGGGGAAACTGGGGGGACTGGGGAAACTGGGGGGACTGGGGAAGCTGGGGGGACTGGGGGGACTGGGGAAACTGGGGGGACTGGGGGGACTGGGAGGACTGGGGAAACTGGGGGGACTGGGAGGGACTGGGGAAACTGGGGGGACTGGGGGACTGGGGGAACTGGGAGGGACTGGGGGAACTGGGAGGGACTGGGGGGGACTGGGAGAACTGGGGGAACTGGGGGGACTGGGAGGCACTGGAGGGACTGGGGGGGACTGGGGGACTGGGGAACTGGGAGGGACTGGGGGGACTGGGAGGGACTGGGGGAACTGGGGGGACTGGGGGAACTGGGAGGGACTGGGGGAACTGGGGAAACTGGGGGGACTGGGGGGACTGGGAGGGGACTGGGGGGACTGGGGAAACTGGGGGGACTGGGGGGACTGGGGAAACTGGGGGGACTGGGGAAACTGGGGGGACTGGGGGGACTGGGGGGGACTGGGAGGGACTGGGGGGACTGGGGGAACTGGGGGGACTGGGAGGGACTGGGGGGACTGGGGGGACTGGGGGGACTGGGGGGACTGGGGGGACTGGGGGACTGGGGGGACTGGGGAACTGGGGGAACTGGGGGGACTGGGAGGGACTGGGGGGACTGGGAGGGACTGGGGGGACTGGGGACTGGGGGGACTGGGGGAACTGGGGGAACTGGGGGGACTGGGAGAGACTGGGAGGGACTGGGAGGGACTGGGGGGACTGGGGGACTGGGGGGACTGGGGGACTGGGAGGGACTGGGGGGACTGGGAGGGACTGGGAGGGCACCGGGGATGTTACTGGTGTGGGACTGGGGGCACTGGGGGGGCCGTGGGATGTCCCCAGCGTCCCCAACATCCCCAATGTCCCCCAATGTTGTCCCAATGTCCCTGATGTCCCCAATCCCTCCATTGTCCCCAACGACCCCAACATCCCCAGCGCCCTCAATATCCCAAATCCCCAAATGTTCCGATGTCCCCAATGTCCCCAATGGAATGTCCCCAATGTTCCAAATGTCCCCAGCATCCCCAATGTCCCCAATGTTCCAATGTCCCCAACGTCCCCAATGTCCCCAATGTTCCAAATGTCCCCAATATCTCCGCCATCCCCAGTCCCCCCAACGTCCCCAATGTTCCCGATGTCCCCAACATCTGCAATGTCCTCAATGTCCCCAATGCCCCCAATGTCCCTCACATCCCCAATGTCCCAAATGATGTCCCCAATGTCCCAATGTCCCCAATGCCCCCAATGTCTCTAACATTCCCAATGCCCCCATGTCCCCAGTGTCCCCAACGTTCCCAACATCCCCAATGTCCCCAATCTCCTCAATGTCCCCAGTGCCCCTAGTGATGTCCCCAACATCCCAAATGCCCCCGATGTCCCCAACACCCCCAATGTCCCCAATGGAATGTCCCCAACATTCCCAATGTCCCCACTGTCCCCCATGTCCCCAATGTCCTTAATGTCCCTAATGTCTCTAATATCCCCAATGTTCCCAACATCCCCAACGTCCCTGACGCCATCCCTGATGTCCCCAACGTCCCCAATGTCCCCAACACCCCCAATGTCCCCAATATCCCCAGTGTCCCCAATCCCCCCAATGTCCCCAACATTCCCAATGTCCCCAATCCCCCAATGTCCCCAATATCCCCAGTGTCCCCAACACCCCCAATGTCCCCAATATCCCCAGTGTCCCCAATCCCCCCAATGTCCCCAATATCCCCAGTGTCCCCAATCTCCCCAATGTCCCCAACATTCCCAATGTCCCCAATCCCCCAATGTCCCCAATGTCCCCAGTGTCCCCAATCTCTTCAATGTCCCCAAACCCCTCAATGCCCCCCATGTCCCCAGTGCTGTCCCCAACGCCATCCCCGCTGTCCCCAACGCCATCCCCGCTGTCCCCAACGCTGTCCCCGCTGTCCCAATGCCATCCCTGCTGTCCCCAACGCTGTCTCCAACGCTGTCCCCGCTGTCCCCAACGCTGTCCCTGCTGTCCCCAATGCTGTCCCCGCTGTCCCAATGCCATCCCTGCTGTCCGCAACGCTGTCCCCAACGCCATCCCCGCTGTCCCTAGCGCCGTCCCCACTGTCCCAAAGCCATCCCCGCTGTCCCCAGCGCTGTCCCCGCTGTCCCCAACGCTGTCCCCAACGCCGTCCCCACTGTCCCAACGCTGTCCCCGCCGTCCCCAGCGCTGTCCCCAACGCCGTCCCCGCTGTCCCCAACGCTGTCCCCGCCGTCCCCAGCGCTGTCCCCAACGCCGTCCCTGCTGTCCCCAACGCCATCCCCGCTGTCCCCAGCGCTGTCCCCAGCGCCGTCCCCAGCGCCATCCCTGCTGTCCCCAACGCCATCCCCGCTGTCCCAATGCCATCCCCGCTGTCCCCAGCGCTGTCCCCGCTGTCCCCAACGCTGTCCCCAACGCCGTCCCCACTGTCCCAACGCTGTCCCCGCTGTCCCCAGCGCCGTCCCCAGCGCTGTCCCCACCGTCCCCAGCGCCGTCCCCAGCGCTGTCCCCGCTGTCCCCAGGCGCGCTGTGGCACTGCACGGAGTCGCTGCGGCTGCGGCTGGAGGAGCTGCGCAGGTTGCAGCTGCAGCGCCGCGCCGAGCGCGAGCTGCTCCGGGGACGTTGGGGACAGGCCAGGGACCTCGTGCTGCACCTGCGGGGACAGCCCCGGGGGCGGCAGCGCCGCGGGGACAGCCTTGGGGACAGCCCTGGGGACAGCAGGGACACTCTTGGGGACACCAAGGACACCGCCGGGGACAGCAGGGACACCACCAGGGACAGCAAGGACATCCCTGGGGACAGCAAGGACAGCCCTGGGGACAGCAAGGACAGCCCCGGGGACACCAAGGACACCCATGGGGACAGCAGGGACAGCCATGGGGACATCAAGGACACCCATGGGGACATCAAGGACACCCATGGGGACGTCAAGGACGCCCATGGGGACATCAGGGACACCTCTGGGGATGTGAAGGATGTCCTGGAGAGCAGCAGGGACGTTGGGGACATCTCCGGGGACACTCCTGGGGACAGCCCTGATGCCAGCGCTGAGGTAGGTGTGGCCCCCCGGTGTCCCCTGATGTCCCCTTAGCCCTCGGTGTCCCCTCTGTGTCCCCAAACCCCGAGAGCTGCACCCTCCGTGTCCCCAGTGTCCCCTCCTGTGTCCCCTCTGTCCCCTCCCTCACTCTCCCAGCCCCCAAAGGGACTGAAGGAGCCCCCCCACAATGTCCCCAGTGTCCTCCATGTCCCCAATGTCCCCTGATGTCCCCTGATGTCTTCAATGTCCCCAATGCCCACCACGTCCTCAAGGTCCCCAGTGTCCCGGGATGTGCCCAATGTCCCCAAATGTCCCCCAGTGTCCCCACTGTGTTCCCAATGTTCTCCATATTTCCTATGTCCCCAGATGTCCCCAGATGTCTTCCCAATGTCCCCTGATGTCCCCAAATGTCCCCAGTGCCCCCAGTGTCCCCCACATTTCCCATGTCCTCTGTCCCCAAGTGCCACCCAATGTCCCTATGTGTCCTTAATGTTTGCCATGTCCCCTCGGGGTCCCCAATGTCCCCAATGTCCCCAATGTCCCCAATGTCCCCCGTGTCTCCAAACACCCTCCATGGCCCCAATGTCCCCCGCTGTCCCCGCAGCCCCCCCGCTCGCTGTCCCCTCCCCTCGATGACGTCACTGCTGTCCCGGAGCCTCCCCAGGCCCCCCCCGGGGCCCCCCCAGAGCCCAGGTGAGCCCCTCCCCCACCCCGGGGACCTTGGGGACACACTGATGTCCCCAAACCCCCCCCGGTGTTCCCCAACCCCCATGGGGACACCCCGATGTCCCCAATGTCCCCCTGACCCCCCCCGTGTCCCCCCAGCTCCGAGGAGAAGCTGAGGCAGCGCCTGGCGGAGGCTGAGGCTGAGTGAGTTGGGGACATTTGGGGACAATGGCGGGGTTGGGGACATTGGGGGTGTTGGGGGCACTGGGGTGTCCCTGTCCCCAGGCTGGTGGCACTGCGCTCACTCGGGGCTGTGGGTCAGTGACAATGGTGACACTCTGGTGACACTGAGGTGTCAGTGGTGACACTGTCCCTGTCCCCAGGCTGGTGACACTGGGGTCACACGTGGCCATGGGTCAGTGACAATGGTGACACTGAGGTGACGCTGAGGTGTCCCTGTCCCCAGGCTGGTGGCACTGCGGTCACACGTGGCCGTGGCTCAGTGATGGTCAGTGGCACTCTGGTGACACTGAGGTGACCATGGTGACAGCCTTGTGACACTGTCCCCAGGCTGGTGACACTGTGCTCACACGTGGCCATGGGTCAGTGACACTCTGGTGACACTGAGGTGACCGTGGTGACACTGTCCGTGTCCCCAGGCTGGTGGCACTGCGGTCATTCGGGGCTGTGGGTCAGTGATGGTCAGTGGCACTCTGGTCACACTCTGGTGACATTGTCCCCAGGCTGGTGGCACTGCGGTCACACGTGGCCATGGGTCAGTGACACTCTGGTGACACTGAGGTGTCCCTGTCCCCAGGCTGGTGGCACTGCGGTCACACGTGGCCCTGGCCGAGCGCAGAGCTCAGGATGTGTCCCGCGCGGCTGAGCTGCAGCTGCAGAGCCTGCGGCGCCAGCTGGAGGTAAGGGGACACTGGGGACACTGGGGACACTGGGGACATCGGGGACATTGGGGACATTGGGGACACTGGGGACATCGGGGACATTGGGGACACTGGGGACACTGGGGACATTGAGGACATTGGGGACACTGGGGACACTGGGGACATTGAGGACATTGGGGACACTGGGGACACTGGGGACATTGGGGACATTGGGGACATTGGGGACATTGAGGGCATTGGGGACATTGGGGACATTGAGGACATCGGGAGGATTGGGGGCATTGGGGACATTGGGACAGTGAGGACATGGGGACAGGCCTGGGGACAGCTTGAGGTACCAGAGACATTGGTGACATGCCTGGGGACACTTTGGAAGAGCCTTAGTGTCCCTGTCATTGTCCCCAGGGGGCAATGTCATTGTCCCCAGCAGGACAAGGTGCAGGTGACACTGAGGGTGACAGTGACACTGAGGGTGACAGTGTCCCTGTCCCTGTCCCCAGCAGGACAAGGCGCAGGTGACACTGAGGGTGACAGTGTCCCTGTCCCTGTCCCCAGCAGGACAAGGCGCAGGTGACACTGAGGGTGACAGTGTCCCTGTCCCTGTCCCCAGCAGGACAAGGCGCAGGTGACACTGAGGGTGACAGTGTCCCTGTCCTGTCCCCAGCAGGACAAGGCGCAGGTGACACTGAGGGTGACAGTGTCCCTGTCCCCAGCAGGACAAGGCGCAGGTGACAGTGAGGGTGACAGTGTCCCTGTCCTGTCCCCAGCAGGACAAGGCGCAGGTGCAGGCGCAGGTGACGTCACTCCTGGGGGAGCTCCGCGAGAGCCAAAATCGCCTGGAGAGGAGCAGAGCCGAGAGAGAGCACCTGGAGAGACGGTGGGGACACCTTGGGGACATTGGGGACACCTTGGGGACATTGGGGACACCTTGGGGACATCACTGGGGACACCTGGGGACACCTTGGGGACACCTTGGTGACATCCTGGGGACATTGGGGACATCACTGGGGACATTGGGGACACTGGAGAGGAGCAGAGCCGAGAGAGAGCACCTGGAGAGATGGTGGGGACACCTGGGGACACCTTGGGGACACCTTGGGGACACCTTGGGGACATTGGGGACACCTTGGGGACACCTTGGGGACACCTTGGGGACATTGGGGACATTGGGGACATCCTGGGGACACCTGGGCACACTGGGGACATCATTGGGGACATCATTGGGGACATCATTGGGGACACCTTGGGGACACCTTGGGGACATTGGGGACATCCTGGGGACATCACTGGGGACATGGGGGGGCACCTTGGTGACATCCTGGGGACACTGGGGAGACATGGGGCGGTCAGGGAGTGTCCCCACAGTGTCCCCAAGGGGAGGGGACACCGGAGCAGAGCTGGGCCCAGCGGGAGCACCTGGAGCACAGGTGACACTGTGGGGTGGCACTGGTGACACCTGTGGGGTGGCACTGGTGACACTGTGGGGGGTGACACTGTGGGTGGCACTGGTGACACCTGTGGGGTGGCACTGGTGACACTGTGGGGGGTGACACCTGTGGGGTGGCACTGGTGACACCTGTGGGGTGGCACAGGTGACACTGTGGGGGGTGACACTGGGGGTGGCACTGGTGACACTGTGGGGGGGTGACACCTGTGGGGTGGCACTGGTGACACTGTGGGGGGTGACACCTGTGGGGTGGCACTGGTGACACCTGTGGGGTGGCACAGGTGACACTGTGGGGGGTGACACTGGGGGTGGCACTGGTGACACCTGTGGGGAGGTGACACCTGTGGGGTGGCACTGGTGACACTGTGGGGGTGACACTGGGGGTGGCACTGGTGACACTGTGGGGGGTGACACTGGGGGTGGCACTGGTGACACCTGTGGGGAGGTGACACCTGTGGGGTGGCACTGGTGACACTGTGGGGGGGTGACACCTGTGGGGTGGCACTGGTGACACTGTGGGGGGTGACACTGGGGGTGGCACCTGTGAGGTGACCCAGGGTGGCACTGGGTGATGGCAGGGGTGTCCCAGAGCCCCTGGGGACACCGAGCAGTGCCACCCCTGCTGGGAGGTGACAGTGTGTGGCAGAGTGACACAGGGTGACACAGGGTGACAATGTGACAATGTGTCCCTCAGGGCCCGCGGTGACGCCGAGCGCTGCCAGCAGCTGGAGGAGGTGGCCCAGGGTGACACAGGGTGACAATGTGACAGTGTGTGACATTTTGGTTGTCCCAGGGCCCGCGGTGACACCGAGCGGTGCCAGCAGCTGCAGGAGGTGGCACAGTGGGTGACACAGTGGGTGACACAGTGGGTGACACAGGGGGTGACAATGTGACAACGTGTGACATTTGGGTTGTCCCAGGGCCCTCAGTGATGCCAAGCACTGCCAGCAGCTGCAGGAGGTGACACAGGGTGACACAGGGGTGACAATGTGACACTGTGTGACATTTTGGGTGTCCCAGGGCCTGCAGTGAGTCTGAGTGCTTCCAGCAGCTTCAGGAGGTGGCACAGGGGTGACAATGTGACAGTCTGTGTCCCTCAGGGCCCCGGGGTGACACCAAGCGGTGCCAGCAGCTGCAGGAGGTGACACAGGGGGTGACAGGGTGGTGACAATGTGACAATGTGTCCCTCAGGGCCCGCGGTGATGCCGAGCACTGCCAGCAGCTGCAGGAGGTGGCCCAGGGTGACACAGGGTGACAATGTGACACTGTGTGACATTTTGGTTGTCCCAGGGCTTGCGGTGACACTGAGTGCTGCCAGCAGCTGCAGGACGTGACACAGGGTGGCACAGGGTGACACAGGGTGACAATGTGACAATGTGTCCCCCAGGGCCCGCGGTGACGCCGAGCGCTGCCAGCAGCTGCAGGAGGTGACACAGGGTGACACAGGGTGACTCTGGGTGACACAGGGTGACACAGGGTGACTCTGGGTGACACAGGGTGACAATGTGACACTGTCACAGGGCCCGCGGTGACGCCGAGCGCTGCCAGCAGCTGGAGGAGGTGACACAGGGTGACACAGGGTGACACAGGGTGACACAGGGTGACAATGTGACAATCTGTCACCCTCAGGGCCCGCGGTGACGCCGAGCGCTGCCAGCAGCTGCAGGAGGTGACACAGGGTGACACAGGGGGTGACAATGTGACACTGTCACTCACAGGGCTCGTGGTGACGCCGAGCGCTGCCAGCAGCTGGAGGAGGTGGCCCAAGGCCACCAGGTGCAGCTGGACCAGCTGAGGCTGCAGGTGACAAACCTGGAGACTGCGCTGAGGGTGGAGCGGCGCGGGGCCACCGAGGAGAAGTGAGTGACACCGGGGACACTGGGGACACTGGGGACACTGGGGACATTGTGGACATGGGGGGGGTGTGGGGCCACCGAGGAGAAGTGAGTGACACTGGGGACACTGGGGACACTGGGGACACTGGGGACACTGGGGACATTGGGGACACCCAGGGGCGCGGGGCCACTGAGGAGAAGTGAGTGACACTGGGGACACTGGGGACATTGGGGACACTGGGGACACTGGGGACATTGGGGACACTGGGGACATTGGGGACACCCAGGGGCGCGGGGCCACCGAGGAGAAGTGAGTGACACTGGGACACTGGGGACACTGGGGACATTGGGGACATGGGGGGGGTGCGGGGCCACCGAGGAGAAGTGAGTGACACTGGGACACTGGGGACACTGGGGACACTGGGGACACTGGGGACACTGGGGACATTGGGGACATTGGGGACACTGGGGACACTGGGGGCATGGGGCCACCGAGGAGAAGTGAGTGACACTGGGGACACTGGGGACATCGGGGACATTGGGGACATTGGGGACACCCAGGGGCACGGGGCCACCGAGGAGAAGTGAGTGACACTGGGGACACTGGGGACACTGGGGACATTGATGGGCACGGGGCCACCGAGGAGAAGTGAGTGACACCGGGGACACTGGGGACACTGGGGACACTGGGGACATTGATGGGCACGGGGCCACCGAGGAGAAGTGAGTGACACCGGGGACATTGGGGACATCGGGGACATTGATGGGCGTGGGGCCACCGAGGAGAAGCGAGTGACAGTGGGGACATTGGGGACACTGGGGGCATTGGGGACACTGGGGACATTGGGGACATTGGGGACACCCAGGGGCACGGGGCCACTGAGGAGAAGTGAGTGACACTGGTGACACTGGGGACATTGGGGTCCCCAATGCTGTCCCCACTGTCCCCAGGTGCAAGCCGGTGCAGCTGCAGGCCCCATGTCCCCAATGTCCCCACTGTCCCCACTGTCCCCAATGTCCCCAATGTCCCCACTGTCCCCACTGTCCCCAATGTCCCCAATGCTGTCCCCAATGCTGTCCCCAGGCGCAAGCTGGTGCAGCTGCAGGCTGCCTGTCCCCAATGTCCCCAATGTCCCCAACAATGTCCCCAATGTCCCCAATGCTGTCCCCAATGTCCCCACTGTCCCCAATGTCCCCAATGTCCCCACTGTCCCCAATGTCCCCAGTGTCCCCAATGTCCCCAATGTCCCCACTGTCCCCAATGTCCCCAATGTCCCCAATGTCCCCAATGTCCCCGCTGTCCCCAGGCGCAAGCTGGTGCAGCTGCAGGCTGCCTACCATCACCTGTTCCAGGAGTATGACGCTCACATCAAGGCCAGCCTGGAGGGGGACAAGCGCAGCCAGGTGGGGACACTGCGGGGACACTGCGGGGACACTGCGGGGACACTGCGGGGACACTGCGGGGACACTGCGGGGACACTGGGGACACTGTGGGGACACTGCGGGGACACTGCGGGGACACTGGGGACACTGTGGGGACACTGCGGGGACACTGCGGGGACACTGGGGACACTGGGGACACTGCGGGGACACTGGGGACACTGCGGGGACACTGTGGGGACACTGCGGGGACACTGGGGACACTGGGGACACTGCGGGGACACTGCGGGGACACTGGGGACACTGGGGACACTGCAGGGACACTGCGGGGACACTGCAGGGACACTGCAGGGACACTGGGGACACTGCGGGGACACTGCGGGGACACTGGGGACACTGCAGGGACACTGCGGGGACACCGGGGACACTGCGGGGACACTGGGGACACTGGGGGGACACTGGGGTCACTGGGGACACTGGGGACACTGCGGGGACACTGGGGGGACACTGCGGGGACACTGCGGGGACACTGCGGGGACACTGGGGACACTGCGGGGACACTGCGGGGACACTGGGGACACTGCGGGGACACTGGGGGGACACTGCGGGGACACTGCGGGGACACTGCGGGGACACTGGGGACACTGCGGGGACACTGCGGGGACACTGCGGGGACACTGCGGGGACACTGGGGACACTGCGGGGACACTGCGGGGACACTGCGGGGACACTGTGGGGACACTGCGGGGACACTGGGGACACTGCGGGGACACTGCGGGGACACTGGGGACACTGCGGGGACACTGGGGACACTGCGGGGACACTGCGGGGACACTGGGGACACTGCGGGGACACTGGGGGGACACTGCGGGGACACTGCGGGGACACTGGGGACACTGCGGGGACACTGCGGGGACACTGGGGACACTGCGGACACTGCGGGGACACCGGGGACACTGCGGGGACACTGCGGGGACACGGGACACTGGGGACACTGGGGGACACTGCGGGGACACTGGGGACACTGGGGACACTGGGGACACTGGGGACACTGCAGGGACACTGCGGGGACACTGGGGACACTGGGGACACTGGGGACACTGCAGGGACACTGCGGGGACACTGCGGGGACACTGGGGGGACACTGCGGTGACACTGCGGGGACACTGTGGGGACAGTGCGGGGACACTGGGGGGACACTGCGGGGACACTGTGGTGACACTGGGGGGACACTGCGGTGACACTGCGGGGACACTGCGGGGACACTGCGGGGACACTGGGGACACTGGGGACACTGGGGACACTGGGGGACAAGCGCAGCCAGGTGGGGATACGCAGGTGACACACACAGGTGACACAGGTGACAATGCCATCCTCCAGGTGACATAGGTGACACACAGGTGACACACACAGGTGACACAGGTGGCACTCAGGTGATGTCTCAGGTGACACACAGGTGACAATGCCATCCCGCAGGTGACACACAGGTGTCACTCAGGTGTCACTGTCCCCCCAGGTGACGCAGGAGCAGCTCCGCGCGGCCGAGGCGGCGCTGGCTCTCAAGCAGGAGCTGCTCTGGGGGGTTGGGGTGACACAGTGGCACACAGTGACACTCAGGTGACACAGTGACACACACAGGTGACACACAGTGACACTCAGGTGACACTCAGGTGACACTCAGGTGACACACAGTGACACTCAGGTGACACTCAGGTGACACTCAGGTGACATTTTTCCCCCCCAGGTGACACAGGAGCAGCTCCGCGCGGCAGAGTCCGCGCTGGCTCTCAAGCAGGAGCTGCCCTGGGGGGTTTGGGGTGACACAGTGACACACACAGGTGTCACACAGGTGTCACTGTCCCCCCAGGTGACGCAGGAGCAGCTCCGCGCGGCAGAGTCCGCTCTGGCTCTCAAGCAGGAGCTGCTCTGGGGGGTTTGGGGTGACACAGTGACACACAGTGACACAGTGACACACACAGGTGATCTCTGAGGTGGCACAGGTGACACTCAGGTGACACTCAGGTGACATTTTTCCCCCCCAGGTGACACAGGAGCAGCTCCGTGCAGCAGAGTCCGCGCTGGCTCTCAAGCAGGAGCTGCTCTGGGGGGTTTGGGGTGACACAGTGACACACTCAGGTGTCACACAGGTGTCACACAGGTGTCACTGTCCCCGCAGGTGACGCAGGAGCAGCTCCGTGCGGCCGAGGCGGCGCTGGCTCTCAAGCAGGAGCTGCTCTGGGGGGTTTGGGGTGACACAGTGACACACAGTGACACACAGGTGACACACAGGTGACACTCAGGTGACACACAGTGACACTCAGGTGACATTTTTCCCCCAGGTGACGCAGGAGCAGCTCCGCGCAGCCGAATCCGCGCTGGCTCTCAAGCAGGAGCTGCTCTGGGGGGTTTGGGGTGACACAGTGACACACAGTGACACACAGTGACACAGTGACACACACAGGTGACACTCAGGTGACACTCAGGTGACACTCAGGTGACAGAGGTGTCCCCCAGGTGACGCAGGAGCAGCTCCGCGCGGCCGAGGCCGCTCTGGCTCTCAAGCAGGAGCCGCTCTGGGGGGTTTGGGGTGACACAGTGACACACACAGTGACACAGTGACACTCAGGTGTCACACAGGGGTCACACAGGTGTCACTGTCCCCGCAGGTGACACAGGAGCAGCTCCGCGCGGCAGAGGCCGCTCTGGCTCTCAAGCAGGAGCTGCTCTGGGGGGTTTGGGGTGACACAGTGACACACACAGTGACACAGCGACACTCAGGTGACACTCAGGTGACACTCAGGTGACACTGCCATCCCCAGGTGACGCAGGAGCAGCTCCGCGCGGCAGAGTCCGCTCTGGCTCTCAAGCAGGAGCTGCTCTGGGGGGTTTGGGGTGACACAGTGACACACACAGTGACACAGCGACACTCAGGTGACACTCAGGTGACACTCAGGTGACACTGCCATCCCCAGGTGACGCAGGAGCAGCTCCGCGCGGCCGAGGCCGCTCTCGCTCTCAAGCAGGAGCTCATCGATCGCCTCAAGGCCGAGGCTGAGCGGCAGCGAGCGGCGCTGGAGACAATCCCCGTGCTGCAGGCCCAGGTGGGGATTTTTTGGGGGGTCCTGGGGGAATTTGGGGGGAATTTGGGGGTCTGGGGGGGATTTGGGGGAATTTGGGGGAAATTTGAGGGGTCCTGGGGGGAATTTGGGGGAATTTGGGGGGCATTGGGCGCTGGAGACAATCCCCGTGCTGCAGGCCCAGGTGGGGAATTTGGGGGGTCCTGGGGGGGTTTGGGGGGTCCTGGGGGGCTCCAGGGGGAATTTGGGGCTGATTTGGGGGGTTCAGGGGGTCCCGGGGGGTCTTCAAGGGGTCCTAGGGGGGATTTGGGGGAAATTTGGGGAAATTTGGGGGAATTTAGGGGAATTTGGGGGGCTTTGAGTGCTGGAGACAATCCCCGTGCTGCAGGCCCAGGTGGGGATTTTTGGGGGGTCCTGGGGGGAATTTGGGGGGTCCTGGGGGGAATTTGGGGGGTCCTGGGGGGATTTGGGGGCTCCAGGGGGGGATTTGGGGGTCCTGACCCCAAAACGCCACACCCCAGACCCACTGGGGCAATTTTGGGGATTTTGGGTGCTATTTCTTGTGTGATTTTGTGTTTTTTTAGTTTTTTTGTTTTTCTTTTTTGGTTTTTTTTTGGTGATTTTGGGTTTTCTCGGTGGGATTTTTTGTGGCATTTTTGGTGTGATTTCGGGTTATTTTCAGTAGGATTTTATAAAAAATTTTGCACAATTTTGGGTATGATTTTTTTGGGTTTTTTGGGGCTGTCCTGACCCCATAACTCCCATCCCCAGGCCGACATCTCCAAGGCAGATTTCGAGGCAGAGCATGAGCGATTTTGGGGATTTTTGTGTGATTTTTTTGGGATTTTTGTGTGATTTTTTGGGGATTTTTGTGTGATTTTTTGGGGATTTTTGTGTGATTTTTTTGGGGATTTTTGTGGGATTTTTTGGGGATTTTTGTGGGATTTTTTGGGGATTTTTGTGTGATTTTTTGGGGATTTTTGTGTGATTTTTTGGGGATTTTTGTGTGATTTTTTGGGGATTTTTGTGTGATTTTTTGGGGATTTTTGTGTGATTTTTTGGGGATTTTTGTGGGAATTTTTGGGGATTTTTGTGTGATTTTTTGGGGATTTTTGTGTGATTTTTTGGGGATTTTTGTGTGATTTTTTGGGGATTTTTGTGTGATTTTTTGGGGATTTTTGTGTGATTTTTTTGGATTTTTGTGTGATTTTTTGGGGATTTTTGTGTGATTTTTTGGGGATTTTTGTGTGATTTTTGGGGATTTTTGTGTGATTTTTTGGGGATTTTTGTGGCAATTTTTGGGGATTTTTGTGTGATTTTTTGGGGATTTTTGTGTGATTTTTTGGGGATTTTTGTGTGATTTTTTGGGGATTTTTGTGTGATTTTTTTGGGATTTTTCGTGTGATTTTTTGGGGATTTTTGTGTGGTTTTTTGGGATTTTTGTGTGATTTTTTTGGGGATTTTTGTGTGATTTTTTGGGGATTTTTGTTGGAATCTTTTTGGGATTTTTGGTGTGATTTTTGTGCAATTTTTTTAAAATTTTTTGTGGGATTTTGGGGATTTTTTGGGGCTCTCCTGACCCCATAATTCCCTTTTCCAGGCTGATACCTACAAGGCAGATTTCGAGGCAGAGCGTGTGGCGCTGGGGCCATTTTGGGGATTTTTGTGGGAATTTTTTGGGATTTTTTGTGCGATTTTTGTGCAATTTTTTGGGGATTTTTGTGAGATTTTGGGTGGGAATTTTTAGGGATTTTTGGGGATTTTTTGGGTCTGTCCTGACCCCATAATTCCCTTTCCAGGCTGATATCTACAAGGCAAATTTCGAGGCAGAGCGCGCAGCACTGGGGCCATTTTGGGGATTTTTGTGTGATTTTTTGGGATTTTTGGTGCGATTTTTGTGCAATTTTTGGGGATTTTTTGTGCAATTTTTTGGGGATTTTTTGTGCGATTTTGGCGGTATTTTGGGGGATTTTTTGGGGCTGTCCTGACCCCATAATTCCCCTTTCCAGGCCGACATCTACAAGGCAGATTTCGAGGCAGAGCGCGCGGCACGGGAGCGATTTTGGGGATTTTTGTGGGAATTTTTGGGGATTTTTGGTGCATTGTTTGTGCAATTTTTTGGGGATTTTTTGTTGGATTTTGGCGGTATCTTTGGGGGTTTTTTGGGGCTGTCCTGACCCCATAATTCCCTTTTCCAGGCCGATATCTACAAGGCAGATTTCGAGGCGGAGCGCGCGGCACTGGGGCCATTTTGGGGATTTTTCTGGGAATTTTTGGGGATTTTTGGTGCGATTTTTTTGGGATTTTTTGTTGGATTTTGGCACTATTTTTGGGGATTTTTTGGGGCTGTCCTGACCCCATAATTCCCTTTCCAGGCCGATATCTACAAGGCAGATTTCGAGGCGGAGCGCGCAGCACTGGGGCCATTTTGGGGATTTTTGTCGGAATTTTTTTGGGATTTTTGGTGCGATTTTTGTGCAATTTTTTGGGGATTTTTTGTGCGATTTTGGTGGGATTTTTTGTTGGATTTTGGCGGTATTTTTGGGGATTTTTTGGGGCTGTCCTGACCCCATAATTCCCCTTTCCAGGCCGACATCTACAAGGCAGATTTCGAGGCAGAGCGCGCGGCACGGGAGCAATTTTGGGGATTTTTGTGGCATTTTTTTTGTGATTTTTGGTGTGATTTTTGTGCAATTTTTTTGGGATTTTTTGCTGGATTTTGGCTGTAATTTTTGGGATTTTTGTGGGAATTTTTGGGGGATTTTTTGTGCGATTTTGGGTGGGAATTTTTAGGGATTTTGGGGATTTTTTGGGGCTGTCCTGACCCCATAATTCCCTTTCCAGGCCGACATCTACAAGGCAGATTTTGAGGCGGAGCGCGCAGCACTGGGGCCATTTTGGGGATTTTTGGTGGGATTTTTGTGGGATTTTTGTGGGATTTTTGTGGGATTTTTTCTGCAATTTTTTGGGGATTTTTTGTGCGACTTTTTTGGGGATTTTTGTGGGATTTTGGGGCTGTCCTGACCCCAAAATTCTCTTTTCCAGGCCGATATCTACAAGGCAGATTTCGAGGCGGAGCGCGCGGCGCGGGAAGCTCTCCACGGCCAGCGGGAGGCGCTGCAGGCTGAGCTCAACCAACTGCGGCTGAGGATGGGCGGGGACGGCGCCAGGTGAGGCACCTGGAAATACCTGAAAACAGCCCAAAATAGCCGGAAATGGCCCAAAAATACAACAAAATTGAGAAAAACCACCCCAAAATAGACAAAAACAGCAAAAAAATACCCCAAAATACAAAAAAACTGAGCAAAAACACCCCAAAATAGACAAAAATAGCAAAAAAATACCCCAAAGTACAAAAAACCTGAGCAAAAACACCAAAAATAGCAAAAAAATACTCCAAAATACAAAAAACCAGCAAAACCACCCAAAATAGATGAAAATAGCGAAAAAATACCCCAAAATACAAAAAAACTGAGCAAAACCACCAAAAATAGCAAAAAAATACCCCAAAATACAAAAAAACTGAGCAAAAACACCCCAAAATAGACAAAAATTGCAAAAAAATACCCCAAATACAAAAAAACTGAGCAAAAACACCCCAAAATAGACGAAAATAGCAAAAAAAAACCCCAAAATACAAAAAAACGGAGCAAAAACACCAAAAATAGCAAAAAAATACTCCAAAATACAAAAAAACTGAGCAAAAACACCCCAAAATAGACAAAAATAGCAAAAAAATACCCCAAAATACAAGAAAACTGAGGAAAACCACCCCAAAATAGACAAAAATAGCAGAAAAACCCCAAAATACAAAAAAACTGAGCAAAAACACCAAAAATAGCAAAAAAATACCCCAAAATACAAAAAAACTGAGGAAAAACACCAAAAATAGACAAAAAAATACACCAAAATAAAAAAAACGGAGCAAAACCACCCCAAAATAGACAAAAATAGCAGAAAAATACCCCAAAATACAAAAAAACTGAGCAAAAACACCAAAAATAGCAAAAAAATACCCCAAAATACAAAAAAACTGAGCAAAAACACCCCAAAATAAACAAAAATAGCAAAAAAAACCCCAAAATACAAAAAAATTGAGCAAAACCACCCCAAAATAGACAAAAATCCCCGAAGTTTTCCCAAAACTCCCCCAAAATGCCACGAAATTCCCACAAATTCCCACAAAATTCCCCCGAAATTTCCCCAAAATTCCCTCGAATCCCCAAATCCCCACGAATGCCCCCAAAATCCCCAAAATTCACCAAAACCCCCCAAAATTCCACAAATTCCCACAAATTCCCCCAAAATAGCACACAATTCCCCTAAAATTCCCCAAAATCCCACAGATCCCCCAAAATCCCCAAATTCCCCCAAAAATTCCCCGAAGTTCCCCAGATTCCCCCAAAATCTCACAAAATTCCCCCCAAAATTCCCCTAAATTTCCCCAAAATTCATCAAAATCCCCCAAATTCTCCCAAATTTCCCCCAAAATCCCCTAATTCCCTGAAATTTCCCCCAAATTCCTCCAAAATTCTGATTTTTTCCCTCTCCCAGGGCTCGTCTGGAGGAGATGCGGAACCGACACTCAGAGCCTGCGCCGACCCCGGGGGGTGAGTGCCCAAAAACCCCAAAAAATGCCCAAAAATTGCCCAAAATTCCCCCAAATCCCCGAAACGCCAAAAATCCCCCCCCAAAAATGCCCAAAAAGCCCAAAATCTCATAAAGTCCCCCCCAAAAACTCCTCCGAAATTCCCCAAAATCCAAAACAATTCCCCAAAGTATTCCCAAAATTCCTCACAAAACCCAATTCCGCCCCAAATCCCCCCAAATATCCCAAAATCTTCCAATTTCTCCAAAAATTCCCCAAAATATCCCAAAATTCCCTCCAAAATTCCCTCAAAATTCCCACAAAACCCCCCAAGAAAACCCCAAATCCCCCAAAATCTCCCAAAATCCCCAACCTCCACCCCCAAATTCCCCAAAATTCCCCCAATTTCTCCAAAATTCCCCCCAAACCCCTCCAAAACGCCCCAAACCATCCCAAAATTCTGCCAAAATCCCTCAAATACTCCCAAAATCTCCAAAAATCCCCCAAAATTTCCCCAATCTGTCCAAAATTCCCCCCAAAATCGCCCAGAATCTCTGAAAAATCTCCCCAAAATCCCCCGATTTCTCCAAAATTCCCTCAAAATCTCCCAAAAATCCCCCAACTCCTCCTCAAAAAACCCCAAAATCCCCAAAATTTCCCCAAAATTCCCCCCAAACCCCTCCAAAACGCCCAAACCATCCCAAAATTCTGCCAAAATCCCCCAAAATCTCCAAAAATCCCCCAAAATTTCCCCAATCTGTCCAAAATTCCCCCCAAAATCTCTGAAAAATCTCCCCAAAATCCCCCAATTTCTCCAAAATTCCCTCAAAATCTCCCAAAATTCTCCCAACTCCTCCTCAAAAAACCCCAAAATTCCCCCAAAATTCCCCCAAAATTCCCCCCAAACCCCTCCAAAACGCCCCAAACCATCCCAAAATTCTGCCAAAATCCCCCAAAATCTCCTAAAATCCCCCAAATTTCCCCACATCTGTCCAAAATTCCCCCCAAAATTCCCTCAAAATCTCCCCAAAATCCCCCAATTTCTCCAAAATTCCCTCAAAATCTCCCCAAAATCCCCCAATTGCTCCAAAATTCCCACAAAATCTCCCCAAAATCTCCCAAAATTCCCCCGACTCCTCCTCAAAAAACCCCAAAATCCCCAAAATTCCCCCAAAATTCCCCCCAAACCCCTCCAAAACGCCCAAACCATCCCAAAATTCTGCCAAAATCCCCCAAAATCTCCAAAAATCCCCCAAAATTCCCCAATCTGTCCAAAATTCCCCCCAAAATCGCCCAGAATCTCTGAAAAATCTCCCCCAAAATCCCCCGATTTCTCCAAAATTCCCTCAAAATCTCCCCCAAAATCTCCCAAAATCCCCCCAACTCCTCCTCAAAAAACCCCAAAATCCCCAAAATTCCCCCAAAATTCCCCCCAAACCCCTCCAAAATGCCCAAACCATCCCAAAATTCTGCCAAAATCCCCCAAAATCTCCAAAAATCCCCCGAAATTTCCCCAATCTGTCCAAAATTCCCTCCAAAATCTCTGAAAAATCTCCCCAAAATCCCCCAATTTCTCCAAAATTCCCTCAAAATCTCCCCAAAATCCCCCAGTTTCTCCAAAATTCCCTCAAAATCTCCCCAAAATCCCCCAGTTTCTCCAAAATTCCCTCAAAATCTCCCCAAAATCCCCCAGTTTCTCCAAAATTCCCTCAAAATCTCCCCAAAATCCCCCAATTCCTCCAAAATTCCCTCAAAATCTCCCCAAAATCTCCCAAAATTCCCCCGACTCCTCCTCAAAAAACCCCAAAATCCCCAAAATTCCCCCAAAATTCCCCCCAAACCCCTCCAAAATGCCCAAACCATCCCAAAATTCTGCCAAAATCCCCCAAAAATCTCCAAAAATCCCCCAAAATTTCCTCAATCTGTCCAAAATTCCCCCCAAATCCCTCCAAAACACCCCAAACCACCCCAAAATTCTGCCAAAATCCCCAAAAATCCCCAAAAATTTCCCCAATCTGTCCAAAATTCCCCCCAGAATCTCTGAAAAATCTCCCCAAAATCCCCCAGTTTCTCCAAAATTCCCTCAAAATCTCCCCAAAATCTCCCAAAATTCCCCCAACTCCTCCTCAAAAAACCCCAAAATCCCCAAAATTCCTCCAAAATTCCCCCCAAACCCCTCCAAAATGCCCAAACCATCCCAAAATTCTGCCCAAATCCCCCAAAATCTCCAAAAATTTCCCCAATCTGTCCAAAATTCCCCCCAAAATCTCTGAAAAATCTCCCCAAAATCCCCCAATTTCTCCAAAATTCCCTCAAAATCTCCCCAAAATCTCCCAAAATTCCCCCGACTCCTCCTCAAAAAACCCCAAATCCTCCAAAATCCCCCAAACCCCTCCAAAATGCCCAAACCATCCCAAAATTCTGCCCAAATCCCCCAAAATCTCCAAAAATTTCCCCAATCTGTCCCCCAAATTCCCCCCAAAATCTCTGAAAAATCTCCCCAAATCCCCCAATGTCTCCAAATTCCCTCAAAATCTCCCAAAATTCTCCCAACTCCTCCTCAAAAAACCCCAAAATTCCCCCAAAATTCCCCCAAAATTCCCCCCAAACCCCTCCAAAACGCCCCAAACCATCCCAAAATTCTGCCAAAATCCCCCAAAATCTCCTAAAATCCCCCAAATTTCCCCACCAGAGAGAATCTGTCCATAACCCCCCAAAATTCCCCCCAAAATTCCCTCAAAATCTTCAAAATCTCCCCTCCAATTGCGCCAAATTCCCCTCAAAATCTCCCCAAAATCCCCCAATTGCTCCAAAATTCCCACAAAATCCTCTCCCAAATCTCCCAAAATTCCCCCCAAAACCTCCCAAAATCCCAAAATTCCCCAAATTCCCCCCAAAATTCCCCCCCAAACCCCCCAAAGCATCCAAAATTCTGCCAAAATCAAAACCCCAAAATCTCCAAAAATCCCCAAAATTCCCCAATCTGTCCAAAATTCCCCCCAAAATCGCCCAGAATCTCTGAAAAATCTCCCCCAAAATCCCCCGATTTCTCCAAAATTCCCTCAAAATCTCCCCCAAAATCTCCCAAAATCCCCCCAACTCCTCCTCAAAAAACCCCAAAATCCCCAAAATTCCCCCAAAATTCCCCCCAAACCCCTCCAAAATGCCCAAACCATCCCAAATTCTGCCAAAATCCCCCAAAATCTCCAAAAATCCCCCGAAATTTCCCCAATCTGTCCAAAATTCCCTCCAAAATCTCTGAAAAATCTCCCCAAAATCCCCCAATTTCTCCAAAATTCCCTCAAAATCTCCCCAAAATCCCCCAGTTTCTCCAAAATTCCCTCAAAATCTCCCCAAAATCCCCCAGTTTCTCCAAAATTCCCTCAAATTCTCCCCAAAATCCCCCAGTTTCTCCAAAATTCCTCAAAATCTCCCCAAAATCCCCCAATTCCTCCAAATTCCCTCAAAATCTCCCCAAAATCTCCCAAAATTCCCCCGACTCCTCCTCAAAAAACCCCAAAATCCCCAAAATTCCCCCAAAATTCCCCCCAAACCCCTCCAAAATGCCCAAACCATCCCAAAATTCTTTCTGCCAAAATCCCCCAAAAATCTCCAAAAATCCCCCAAAATTTCCTCAATCTGTCCAAAATTCCCCCCAAATCCCTCCAAAACACCCCAAACCACCCCAAAATTCTGCCAAAATCCCCAAAAATCCCCAAAAATTTCCCCAATCTGTCCAAAATTCCCCCCAGAATCTCTGAAAAATCTCCCCAAAATCCCCCAGTTTCTCCAAAATTCCCTCAAAATCTCCCCAAAATCTCCCAAAATTCCCCCAACTCCTCCTCAAAAAACCCCAAAATCCCCAAAATTCCTCCAAAATTCCCCCCAAACCCCTCCAAAATGCCCAAACCATCCCAAAATTCTGCCCAAATCCCCCAAAATCTCCAAAAATTTCCCCAATCTGTCCAAAATTCCCCCCAAAATCTCTGAAAAATCTCCCCAAAATCCCCCAATTTCTCCAAAATTCCCTCAAAATCTCCCCAAAATCTCCCAAAATTCCCCCGACTCCTCCTCAAAAAACCCCAAAATCCCCAAAATTCCTCCAAAATTCCCCCCAAACCCCTCCAAAATGCCCAAACCATCCCAAAATTCTGCCCAAATCCCCCAAAATCTCCAAAAATTTCCCCAATCTGTCCAAAATTCCCCCCAAAATCTCTGAAAAATCTCCCCAAAATCCCCCAATTTCTCCAAAATTCCCTCAAAATCTCCCCAAAATCTCCCAAAATTCCCCGACTCCTCCTCAAAAAACCCCAAAATCCCCAAAATTCCCCCCAAACCCCTCCAAAACGCCCAAACCATCCCAAAATTCTGCCAAAATCCCCCAAAATCTCCAAAAATCCCCCAAAATTCCCCCAATCTGTCCAAAATTCCCCCCAAAATTCCCTCAAAATCCCTCATCTCCCAAAATCCCCCAATTTCTCCAAAATTCCCTCAAAATCTCCCCAAAATCCCCCAATTTCTCCAAAATTCCCTCAAAATCTCCCCAAAATCCCCAATTTCTCCAAAATTCCCTCAAAATCTCCCCAAAATCTCCCAAAATTCCCCCACCTCCTCCTCAAAAAACCCCAAAATCCCCAAAATTCCCCCAAAATTCCCCCCAAACCCCTCCAAAATGCCCAAACCATCCAAAATTCTGCCCAAATCCCCCAAAATCTCCAAAAATCCCCCAAAATTTCCTCAATCTGTCCAAAATTCCCCCCAAATCCCTCCAAAACACCCCAAACCACCCCAAAATTCTGCCAAAATCCCCAAAAATCCCCCAAAAATTTCCCCAATCTGTCCAAAATTCCCCCCAAAATCACCCAGAATCTCTGAAAAATCTCCCCAAAATGCCCCAATTGCTCCAAAATTCCCTCAAAATCTCCCCAAAATCTCCCAAAATTCCCCCACCTCCTCCTCAAAAAACCCCAAAATCCCCAAAATTCCCCCCAACCCCCCCGGTGCTGACGCTGCCCCTCCCCCGCAGGTGTGGGGGCTGTGCTGAGCCCCCCCGAGGAGGGACCTGAGCTGAGCTGCCCCAAGTGCCAATACCGAGCCCCGGACATGGACACGCTGCAGATCCACGTCATGGACTGCATCAAATGAGGGCTGGGAGAGCCTGGAAATAACCCAAAGCCAGCCCAAAAATATCCTGAAAGTATCCTGAAAATATCCTGAAAATATAAAAAAAAATTCTGAAAATATCCTGAAAATATCCTGAAAATATCCTGAAAATATCCAAAAAATATCCTGAAAATATCCTGAAAATATTCTGAAAATATCTTGAAAGTATCCTGGAAATATCCTGAAAAAATCAAAAAAATATCCTGAAAAATAACCCAAAAAAATCCTGAAAATTAACCCCGAAATCATCCTGAAAATATCAAAAAAATATCCTGAAAAAATCCCAAAACAGCAAAGTGCCAATACCGAGCCCCGGACATGGACACGCTGCAGATCCACAGCATGGACTGCATCAAATGAGCCTGAAAACCCTGAAAACAACCCAAAAATCATCCTGAAAGTATCCTGAAAATATCCTGAAAATATCCTGGAAATATTCTGAAAAATAGCCTGAAAATATCCTGAAAATATCCTGAAAATATCAAGAAAATATCCTGAAAATATCCTGAAAATATCCTGAAAATATTCTGAAAATATCCTGGAAATATTCTGAAAATATCCAAAAAATGTCCTGAAAATATCCTGGAAATATCCTGAAAATATCCTGAAAATATTCTGAAAATATCCTGAAAATATCCTGAAAATATCCTGGAAATATTCTGAAAATATCCTGAAAATATCAAAAAAATATCCTGAAAATATCCCAAAAACAGCAAAGTGCCAATGCCGAGTGCCTGACATGGACGCGCTGCAGATCCACGTCATGGACTGCATCAAGTGAGCCTGAAAACCCTGAAAACAACCCAAAAATCATCCTGAAAATACCCTGAAAATATCCTGGAAATATCCTGAAAATATCCTGAAAATATTCTGAAAATATTCTGAAAATATCCTGAAAATATTCTGAAAATATGAAAAAAATATCCTGGAAATATTCTGAAAATACCCTGAAAATAACCCAAAAATCATCCTGAAAATATCCTGAAAATATCCTGGAAATACCCCGAAAAACATCCCGAAAATCCCCCAAAAAGTGTCCCATGGAGCCCCAATATCCTCATTGGATCCACGGCATGGACTGCATCAAGGGACGGTTGGGGAATGCCAAAAAACCCCTGAAAATAACCCAAAAATCATCCTGAAAATATCGTGAAAATCCTCCCAAAAACACCCCAAAAAATCCCAAAAAATAGCCCAAAGGTCCTCCCAAAAATATCCCAAAAACAGCCCAAAAATCCTCCCATGGAACCCCAAAAATCCTCATTGGATCCACGTCGTGGACTGCATCAAGTGAGGCTGGGGAGCCGAAAATACCTGAAAATAACCCAAAAATCATCCCAAAAATACCCCAAAAACACCGCAAAAATCCTCCCAAAAGTACCCCAGGAAATCCCAAAGAACACGCCAGGAAAACCCAAAAAACTCCCACAAAAATATCCCAAAAATCCTCATTGGATCTGCGTCGTGGACTGAGCCTGAAAACGCCTGAAAATAACCCAAAAATACCCTGAAAATACCACAAAAATCATCCTGAAAATATCCCAAAAATATCCTAAAAACATCGTGGAAATATCCTGAAAAAATCCCAAAAATACCCCGAAAATCCTCCCATGGAACCCCAAAAATCCTCATTGGATCCACGTCGTTGACTGCATCGAGTGAGGCTGGGGAGCCAAAAATACCTGAAAATAACCCAAAAATCATCCTGAAAAAACCCTGAAAATATCCTGAAAATCCTCCCAAAAAATCCCAAAAAATAGCCCAAAAGTCCTCCCAAAAATAGCCCAAAACCACCCCAAAAATACCCCGAAAATGCTCCCCAAAACATCCCGAAAATACCCCAAAAATCCTCATTGAATCTACGATGTGGACAGCATTGAGTGAGGGCGGGGACCCCGAGAACACCCCAAAAAAACACCCCAAAAACATCCCAAAAACACCCCAAAAACCCACCCAGGGGACCCCAAAAAACCCCTAGACCTCCCCCTCAAAGGTGCACCCCAAAAGCCCCCCCGGGGCACCCCAAAAATCCCCCCCAGGGACCCCCAAATCCTCCCCCAGAACACCCCAAAGGCTCCCAAAAATCGCTCCTGGGGGACCCCAAAAAAACCCCCCCCCGGACCCCCAAATTCACCCCAAAATCCCCCAAAATGCACCCCAAAATCCCCCCCAGACCCCAAAATCCCTCCCAGAAATCACCCCCAGGACACCCCAAATTCTGCCCCCAAAATCTCCCCAAAGGTGCACCCCAAAAATTGTTCCTGGGGGACCCCAAAAAATCCCCCCCGGACCCCCAAATTCTCCCCCAAAAGTGCATCCCAAAATCCCCCCAGGGAACCCCAAAATTCCCCCATAGACCCCCCCCAAAAACGCCCCCGGACCCCCAAATTTTCCCCCTAAAAATGCACCCCAAAATCCCCCCAGGGAACCCCAAAATTCCCCCATAGACCCCCCCAAAAACGCCCCCAGACCCCCAAATTTTCCCCTAAAAGTGCACCCCAAAATCTCCCCCTGGGCCCCAAAATCCATCCCAAAAAAATCCCCCCCAGGACCCCCAAATTTTCCCCCAAAAAGTGCTCCCCAAAATCCCCCCCAGGACCCCCCAAAACCCCAGGATTTTTGGGGTCTCCCCCCCCCTCAATAAAAACCTCACCGATTTGTCTGAAATTTCCTTTTATTGCCCCAATTTTGGGGTTCCCCCTCCCCCCCCCAAAAGCAGAGCTCCCCCCCGGCCCCTCCCCCACCCTGGGGGGGGGGGTGGTCTCGGCCCCTCCCCCACCCCGGGGGGTTTCTGGGGGGGGCGTCACGCGGGGGGGAGGGGATTTTGGGGGGTGGGGGAGGGGCGGCACCCGCTGCTCATCGGGCACAGCCCGGGGGGGGGAGGGGACCCCAAAGATGGAATTTGGGGAGGGGTCCCCAAAAAATGGGAATTTGGGGACAAAGCCCCAAAAAAAATCAGAATTTGGGGGGAAAATTTGGGGAGGGGTCCCCCAAAAAAATGGGAAAATCTGGGGAGGGGACCCCAAAAATGGAATTTGGGGAGGGGTCCCAAAAAGAAGGGAATTTGGGGGGCCCCAGAAATAGGAATTTGGTGTCACCAAAATGGAAATTTGGGGAGGGGTCCCCAAAAATGGAATTTGGGGAGGGGTCCCCAAAAAAAAGGGAATTTGGGGATCCCAAAAATGGGAATTTTGGGGACAGAGCCTCAAAAAAATCAGAATTTGGGGGGAAATTTTGGGGAGGGGTCCCCCAAAAAATGGAATTTGGGGTCCCAAAAATGGGAATTCGGAGGGAAAATTTGGGGAGGGATCCCCAAGAATAAAAACCTGGGGGAAATTTGGGGAAGGGACCCCAAAAATGGAATTTGGGGAGGGGTCCCAAAAAAAGGGAATTTGGTGTCACCAAAATGGAAATTTGGGGAGGGGTCCCCAAAAAAAGGGAATTTGGGGATCCCAAAATGGGAAATTGGGGGAGGGATCCCCAAAAATGGGAGTTTGGGGGTCCCAAAAATGGGAGTTTGGGGACAGAGCCCAAAAAAAATCAGAATTTGGGGGGAAAATTTGGGGAGGGGTCCCCAAAAAATGGGAATTTGGGGTCTCCAAAAACAGGAATTTTGGGGGCCTAAAAATGGGAATCTGAGGGCCCTAAAATTTGAATTTGGGGAGGGGTCCCCAAAAAATCGGAATTTGGGGGTTCCCAAAAATGCAAATTTGGGGTCGCCAAAAATGGGAATTTGGGGGCCCCAAAAATGGGGGAATTTTGGGGGTCCCAGCCCCGATTTGGGGTTGGGTTTGGGGGGATTTGACCTGAATTTGGGGTTTTTTTGACCCAATATTTGGTATTTTTGACCCAATTTTTGGAATTTTTTGGGATTTCTCCTAAAACATCCCCCGAGCTCCCTCCAGCCCCGGTCCCGGGGGGGCTCCTGGGGGGGATTTTAGTAGAATTTTCCCCCAATTTTGGGGTTTTTTTGACCCAATATTTAGGTTTTTTTGACCCAATTTTGTGGATTTTTTTTTGTTTTTGGTTTTTTTGGGATTTTTTTTGGGATTTTTTGGATTTTCCCCTAAAACGCCCTCCATGAGTGCAGTGCCCATCCCAGGGCAGCTCCTGGGGGGGATTTTAGGGGCAATTTCACCCAAATTTTTTGGGTTTTTTGACCCAATCTCAGGATTTTTTTTTTTATTTTTAGGATTTTTTTGGGGATTTTTTGGATTTTTTTCCCGTGAATTTTTGGGATTTTTCCTAAAACCCACCCCGAGATATCTCCATGATCATGGCCCCGGTCCCGGGGGGGCTCCTGGGGGGGATTTTAGTAGAATTTTCCCCCAATTTTGGTTTTTTTTTGACCCAATATTTAGGTTTTTTTGACCCAATTTTGTGGATTTTTTTTTGTTTTTGGGTTTTTTGGGGATTTTTTGGGATTTTTTTTTTATTTTCCCCTAAAACGCCCCCCGAGGTGTCTCCGCGATGGCAGCCCCGGTCCCGGGGGGGCTCCTGGGGGGGATTTTAGTAGAATTTTCCCCCAATTTTGGGGTTTTTTTGACCCAATATTTAGGTTTTTTGACCCAATTTTGTGGATTTTTTGTTGTTTTTGGGTTTTTTTGGGATTTTTTGGGAATTTTTTTGGATTTTCCCCTAAAACTCCCCCCGAGGTGTCTCCGCGATGGCAGCCCCGGTCCCGGGGGGGCTCCTGGGGGGGATTTTAGTAGAATTTTCCCCCAATTTTTGGGTTTTTTTGACCCAATATTTAGGTTTTTTTGACCCAATTTTGTGGATTTTTTTTTGTTTTTGGGGTTTTTTTGGGATTTTTTTGGATTTTTTTGGATTTTCCCCTAAAACTCCCCCCGAGGTGTCTCGGCGATGGCAGCCCCGGTCCCGGGGGGGCTCCTGAAATGGATTTTAGGACAATTTTCCCCCATTTTTTGGGGGGATTTTTTGACCCAATTTTTGGCTTTTTTGGACCCAATCTCAGGATTTTTTGGGATTTTTTTGGGATTTCCCCTAAAACGCCCCCCGAGCTCCCTCCGTGATGGCAGCCCCAGTCCCGGGAGGGCTCCCGGGGCTGTCGGGGGGTGGATTTTAGGGACAATTTCTCGCAATTTTGGTTTTTTTTTAACCCAATATTTGCTAATTTTTGACCCAAATTTGGCGATTTTTTGGGATTTCTTTGGGATTTCCTCTAAAACACCTCCCGGGCTCCTTCCATGAGCATGGTGCCTGTCCCAGGAGGTATTTTGGGGGCAATTTCATCCTATTTTTTGGGGTTTTTGACTCAATTTCACGATTTTTTGGGGATTTTTGGGATTTTTTTGGGGATGTTTTTGGGATTTCCCCTAAAACGCCCCCCGCGGTGTCTCGGCGATGGCAGCCCCCGTCCCGGGGGGGCTCCTGGGGGGGATTTTAGGGGCAATTTCATCCTATTTTTTTGGTTTTTTGACTCAATTTCGCCATTTTTTTGGGATTTTTTTTTGATTTTTGGGATTTTTTTGAGATTTTTTTGGGATTTCCCCTAAAATGCCCCCCGAGGTGTCTCGGCGATGGCCGTCCCCGTCCCGGGGGGACTCCTGGGGGGGATTTTAGGGGGAATTTCGTCCTATTTTTTTGGTTTTTTGACTCAATTTTGCCATTTTTTGGGGGATTTTTAGGATTTTTTGGGGAATTTTTTGGGGTTTTTCCCCTAAAACACCCTCCATGAGTGCAGTGCCCATCCGAGGGCAGCTCCTGGGGGGGATTTTAGGGGCAATTTCATCCTTTTTTTTGGTTTTTGACTCAATTTCGCAAATTTTTTGAGGATTTTTGGGATTTTTTTGGGATTTTTTTGGGATTTCCCCTAAAATGCCCCCCGGGGTGTCTCGGCGATGGCAGCCCCAGTCCCGGGGGGGCTCCTGGGGGGATTTTAGGGGGAATTTCGTCCTATTTTTTTGGTTTTTTGACTCAATTTTGCCATTTTTTGGGGGATTTTTAGGATTTTTTGGGGAATTTTTTGGGGTTTTTCCCCTAAAACACCCTCCATGAGTGCAGTGCCCATCCGAGGGCAGCTCCTGGGGGGGATTTTAGGGGCAATTTCATCCTATTTTTTTGGGGTTTTTGACTCAATTTCGCAAATTTTTTGAGGATTTTTGGGATTTTTTGGGGGATTTTTTTTGGATTTTCCCCTAAAACGCCCCCCGAGGTGTCTCGGCGATGGCCATCCCCATCCCGGGGGGGCTCCTGGGGGGGATTTTAGGGGGAATTTGACCTGAATTTGTGAATTTTTTTTTATTTTTTGGGATTTTTTTGGGATTTTTTTTGGATTTTCCCCTAAAACACCCTCCATGAGTGCAGTGCCCATCCCAGGGCGGCTCCTGGGGGGGATTTTAGGGGCAATTTCACCCAAATTTTTTGGTTTTTTGACTCAATTTCACGATTTTTTTTGGGATTTTTTTGGGATTTTTTTGGGATTTCCCCTAAAACGCCCCCCGAGGTGTCTCCGCGATCGCCGTCCCCGTCCCGGGGGGGCTGGCGGGGCTGTCGTGGGGGGCGGGGGCAGCCCCCCGGGGCGGCACCTCGATCAGGCGCGGTTTGTCGATGACGCGAGCGCCGCGCGGTCCTTTCTCCACCACGCCCACGATCCAGGCCTGCAGCCCCTCCTGGCGACCCCCGCCCGGCGCCTTCAGCTCGGCGCAGAACCGCGCGGCCTGGGCGCGGGGCAGGACCACCAGGAGACCACCTGGGGGGAGAAAATACAGAAAAAATGTGTTAGAATAGGAAAAAAATAGAAAAAATCCTGTTAGGAACGGCCTGGGTGCGGGGCAGGACCACCAGGAGACTGCCTGGGGGGAGAAAACACAGAAAAAATGTGTTAGAATAGGAAAAAAATAGAAAAAATCCCGTTAGGAACGGACTGGGCGCGGGGAAGGACCACCAGGAGACCGCCTGGGGGGAGAAAAATGGAAATAAATGTGTTAGAATACGAGAAAAGTGAAAAAATAAAAAAAAAAACTGCATCAGGACCTGAAAAAATGCAAAAAACAACCCAAAAAATCCTGTTAGGAGTGGCCTGGGCGCGGGGGAGGACCACCAGGAGACCACCTGGGGGAAAAAAAATGGAAATTAATTGGTTAGAATAGAAGAAAATAAAAAAAAACCCAAAAAAATCCACATCAGGACACAAGAAAACGGCATCAGGACCCAAAAAACCCTCAAAAAACGGCATCAGGACTCAAAAAACTGTGTCAGGACCCAAAAAACCTGCATCAGGACCCAAAAAACCCCAAAAAACCTGCATCAGGACCCAAAAAACGGCATCGGGACCTGAAAAAATGCAAAAAACAACCCAAAAAATCACATTAGGAGTGGCCTGGGCGCGGGGGAGCACCACCAGGAGACCGCCTGAGGGAGAAAATACAGAAAAAATGTGTTAGAATAGGAAAAAAAAATAGAAAAAAACGAAAAAAATCCACATCAGGACCCAAGAAAACCTCAAAAAACTGCATCAGGACCTGAAAAAATGCAAAAAACAACCCAAAAAATCCTGTTAGGAGTGGCCTGGGCGCGGGGGAGCACCACCAGGAGACCACCTGGGGGGAGAAAAATGGAAATAAATTGGTTAGAATAGAAGAAAATAAAAAAAAAACCCAAAAAAATCCACATCAGGACACAAGAAAACGGCATCAGGATCTGAAAAAACCCAAAAAACTGCATCAGGACCTGAAAAAACAAAAAAAAAAACTGTATCAGGACCAAAAAAAATGCAAAAAACAACCCAAAAATCCCGTTAGGAACGGCCTGGGCGCGGGGCAGGACCACCAGGAGACCGCCTGGGGGGAGAAAACACAGAAAAAATGGGTTAGAATACAAGAAAAGTGAAAAAATCTCCAAAAAAATCCTGTTAGGAATGGCCTGGGCGCGGGGAAGGACCACCAGGAGACTGCCTGGGGGAAAAAAAATGGAAATAAATTGGTTAGAATAGGAAAAAAATAGAAAAAATCCTGTTAGGAACGGCCTGGGCGCGGGGGAGAACCACCAGGAGACCGCCTGGGGGGAAAAAATGGAAATAAATGTGTTAGAATACGAGAAAAGTGAAAAAATCCCCAAAAAAACTGCATCAGGACCTGAAAAAATGCAAAAAACAACCCAAAAAATCCTGTTAGGAGCGGCCTGGGCGCGGGGGAGGACCACCAGGAGACCGCCTGGGGGGAGAAAAATGGAAATAAATTGGTTAGAGTAGGAAAAAAATAGAAAAAATCCTGTTAGGAACGGACTGGGCACGGGGAAGGACCACCAGGAGACCGCCTGGGGGGGGAAAAATGGAAATAAATTGGTTAGAGTAGAAAAAAAATAGAAAAAATCCCAAAAAAATCCATCAGGATCCGAAAAAAATGCAAAAAACAACCCAAAAAATCCCGTTAGGAACGGCCTGGGCGCGGGGCAGGACCACCAGGAGACCGCCTGGGGGGAGAAAAATGGAAATAAATTGGTTAGAATAGAAGAAAATTAAAAAAAACAAAAAAAAATTCACATCAGGACACAAGAAAACGGCATCAGGATCTGAAAAAACCCAAAAAACCTGCATCAGGACCAAAAAAACGGCATCAGGATCTGAAAAAACCAAAAAAACTGCATCAGGGCCCAAAAAACCTCAAAAAACGGCATCAGGACCCAAAAAAACGGCATCAGGATCCAAAAAACTGCATCAGGATCTGAAAAAACAAAAAAAAACCTGTATCAGGACCCAAAAAAATGCAAAAAACAACCCAAAAAATCCCGTTAGGAGCGGCCTGGGCGCGGGGAAGGACCACCAGGAGACCGCCTGAGGGGAAAAAAATGGAAATAAATTGGTTAGAATAGAAAAAAAATAGAAAAAATCCTGTTAGGAACGGCCTGGGCGCGGGGGAGGACCACCAGGAGACTGCCTGGGGGGGAAAAAATGGAAATAAATTGGTTAGAGTAGGAAAAAAATAGAAAAAATCCTGTTAGGAATGGCCTGGGCGCAGGGAAGGACCACCAGGAGACCGCCTGGGGGGAGAAAATACAGAAAAAATGTGTTAGAACATTAAAAAAAAAAAAAAAAAATTTATATCAGGACATAAAAAAACTGTCAGGACCCAAAAAAACCCTCAAAAAATGGCATCGGGACCCGAAAAACCACAAAAATGGCATCAGGACCTGAAAAAACTGCATTAGGACCTGAAAGAACGGCATCGGGACCCAAAAAAACCTGCATCGGGACCCAAAAAACCTCAAAAAACGGCATCGGGACCCAAAAAAACCCAAAAACAACTGCATCAGGACCCAAAAAACCTCAAAAAACGGCATCAGGACCCAAAAAACCTCAAAAAACGGCATCAGGACCCAAAAAACCAAAAAAACCCCTGCATCAGGACCCAAAAAACCTCAAAAAACTGCATCAGGACCCGAAAAAATGCAAAATACAACCCCAAAAATCCCGTTAGGAGCGGCCTGGGCCAGAGGCAGCATCACTAGGAGCCCTCCTGAGGGGAGAAATTGAAAATAAATCGGTTAGAAGAGAAGAAAAATTTTAAAAAACAGAAAAAAATGGGTTAGGAATGGCCTGAGCCCGCGGCAGCACCACCAGGAGCCCTCCTGAGAGGAAAAATCTTTTCCATTTTCGAGCTCTTTTTCCATTTCCGGTGCCCCTCACACCACTTCCGGGTCACCGCGCACAGCGCCCCCTGCTGGCCGGGAGGACCCAATGTCCCCTCACACCGACCCACGCCATTTTTGGGGTCCCCAGTCCCATTTTTGGTGCCTCTTTTCCCATTTTTGGTGTTTCCCATCACATTTTTGGTTCCCCCAATCCCATATTCGGTGCCTCTCCTCCCATTTTTGAGGTCCCGAATTCCATTTTCAGCGCCCCTTTCCCCAGTTTTGGTGCCCCAATCCCATTTCCGGTGCCCCTCACACCACTTCCGGGTCACCGCGCACAGCGCCCCCTGCTGGCCGGGAGGACCCGATGCCCCCTCACACCGACCCCCCGCCATTTTTGGGGTCCCCAATCCCATTTCCGGGGTCCCCAATCCCATTTTTGGTGCCTCCAATCCCATATTCGGTGCCCCTTTTCCAATTTTTGGTGCCCAAATTCTACTTCCGACGACCCTCACTCCATTTCCGGAGTCCCTACCACTGGGCACAGTGCCCCCTGCTGGCCGGGAGGACCCAATGCCCCCTCACACCGACCCCCGCCATTTTTGTGCCCCAATCCCATTTTTGGGGTCCCCAATCCCATTTTCAGGGTCCCCCACCCATTTTTCACATCCCCAATCCCATTTTCAGGGTCCCCCACCCCATTTTTCACGTCCCCAATCCCATTTCCAGGGTCCCCAATCCCATTTTTGGGGTCCCCAATCCCATTTTTTGTGTCCCCCACCCCATTTTTCACGTCCCCAATCCCATTTCCAGGGTCCCCAATCCCATTTTTGGGGTCCCCAATCGCATTTTCAGGGTCCCCCACCCCATTTTTCACGTCCCCAATCCCATTGTGAGCCTTACCCGAGGTCTCGGGGGCCGTGCCCTGCAGCAGCCCCCCGCGGCCCCCGCAGGCCTTGCTGACGGCGGCCATCTTGGCGATGACGGGCAGGTTGTGGATGACGAAGGCCACGTCGAGTCGCTGCTGCGCCGCCAGGGCGCGGGCGTGGCCCAGCACCCCGAACCCTGTCACGTCGGTGGCCGCGTGCGCCCCAAACGCCCTCATCAGCCCTGCCGCTGCCGGGAGGGGACAGCGGGGTCACCGCGGGGTCACCTCGGGTCACCGGGGTCACCTCGGGGTCACCTTGGGGTCATCAAGGTCATCTTGGGGTCACTGGAGTCACCTCGGGGTCATCAGGGGCACCTCAAGGTTGCCTTTGGGTGACCTCAAGGTCACCTTGGGTCACTGAGGTCACCTCAGGGACACCAGGGTCATCTTGGGGTCGCCTCAAGGTCACCTCAACATCACCTCGGGGTCACCTTGGGGTCACCAGGGTCATCTTGGGGTCACTGGAGTCACCTCAGGGTCATCAGGGGCACCTCAAGGTTGCCTTGGGGTGACTTCAAGGTCACCTTGGGTCACTGGGGTCACCTCGGGGTCATCAGGGTCCCCTCAGGGTCACCTCAGGGTTATCAGGGTCACCGCGGGGTCACCTTGGTCACCTCAAGGACACCTCAGGGTCACCTTGGGGTCCCCTCATGTCAGTTTGGGGTCACTGCAGGGTCACCTTGGGTTCACCCAGGGGTCATCAGGGTCACCCAGGGGTCACCTCAGGGTCACTGGGGTCACCTCAAGGTCATGTCAGGGTCACCGGGGTCACCTTGGGGTCACCTTGGGGTCATCAGGGTCATCTTGGGGTCACTGGAGTCACCTCAGGGTCACCCAGTGGCACCTCAAGGTTGCCTTGGGGTGACCTCAAGGTCACCTGAGGTCACTGGGGTCACCTCAAGGTCATCTCAATGTCACCTCGGGTTCAGCAGGGTCACTGGGGTCACCTCAGGAACATCAGGGTCATCTTGAGGTCACCTCAGGGTCACCTCAACATCACCTTGGGGTCACCTGAGAGTCACCTCGGGGTCAGCAGTCAGCTCAAGGTCACCTCAGGGTCACCAGGGGTCACCTCACGGTCAGGGGACAGTGGGGGTGGAGTGGGGAGGGACTTGGGGACACCCTGGAGGAACTTTGGGGACATCTGGAGTGGCTTTGGGGACATCTGGGGTGGCTTTGGGACACCCTGGGGGGAATTTGGGGACACTCTGGGGTAGGGCAGGGATCTCTCAGAGTGGCTCTGGGGACAGCTGGGGTGGGCTAGGGACATGTAAAATGGCCTTGGGGACATCTAGGGTGGCTTCTGTCTGCAGTGTCACCCATCGTGCTGGACACGGCCACTTCTACCTTCCCTGTGTCCCCTCCCCTCTGTCCCCTCAGTGTCCCCAGGTGCCCCCTGGGTGTCCCTGAGTGTCCCCAGGGTGTCCCTGAGTGTCCCCAATGTCACCCACCGGTGCGGTTGAGCATGGCCATGCTGGACACAGCCACTTCCGCCTGCCCTGTGTCCCCTCCCCTCTGTCCCCCAGGTGTCTCAGTGTCCCCAAGTGTCCCCAGATGTCCCCAATGTCACCCACCGGTGCAGTTGGGTGTGGCCATGCTGGACACCTGCTCTGTGTCACTCCCCAGGGTGTCCCCTCAGTGTCCCCTCAATGTCCCCAGATGTCCCCAATGTCACCCACCAGTGCAGCTGAGTGTGGCCATGCTGCCCTGTGTCCCCCAGGTGTCTCTGTGTCCCCAATGTCACCCACCGGTGCAGTTGAGTGTGGCCATGCTGCCCTGTGTCCCCCAGGTGTCTCAGTGTCCCCAAATGTCCCCAATGTCACCCACCGGTGCAGTTGAGCGTGGCCATGCTGGACACCTGCTCTGTGTCACTCCCCAGGGTGTCCCCTCAGTGTCCCCTCAATGTCCCCAGGGTGTCCCCAGATGTCCCCAATGTCACCCACTGGTGTGGTTGAGCGTGGCCATGCTGCCTTGTGTCCTCTCCCCTCTGTCCCCCAAGTGTCTCAGTGTCCCCCTGGGGTGTCCCCAGATGTCCCCAGTGTCACCCACTGGTGCGGTTCAGCATGGCCATGCTGCCCTGTGTCCCCCAGGAGTCTCAGTGTTCCCAGGTGTCCCCAAATGTCCCCAGTGTCACCCACCGGTGCGGTTGAGCGTGGCCATGCTGCTCACAGCCTCCTGATAGGCTAACTCCACCTCCTCGCGCGTCACCACCAGCTTGATCTTGTTCCAGCGCTCGGGCTGCGGGGACAGCGGGGACAGCGTCACGGTGGCCTCGGGGACACCCCACAGGGCTCGGGGACAGCGGGGACAGCGTCAGGGTGGCCTCGGGGACACCCCACAGGGCTCGGGGACAGCGGGAACAGTGTCAGGGTGGCCTTGGGGACACCCCGCGGGGCTCGGGGACAGCGGGGACAGCGTCAGGGTGGCCTCGGGGACACTCCGGGGGGCTCGGGGACAGCGGGGACAGCGTCAGGGTGGCCTTGGGGACACCCCACAGTGCTTGGGGACAGTGTCAGGGACACTTGCAGTGGCCTCGGGGACACCCCACAGGGCTCGGGGACAGCGGGGACAGCGTCAGTGACACCCCATGGGGCTTGGGGACAGCATCAGGGACACTCACGGTGGCCTCAGGGACACCCCGTGGGGCTCGGGGACAGCAGGGACAGTGTCAGGGTGGCCCTGGGGACACTCCAGGGGGCTCAGGGACAGCGGGGACAGTGTCAGGGTGGCCTCGGGGACACCCCACAGGGCTCGAGGACAGCGGGGACAGTGTCAGGGTGGCCTTGGAGACACCCCGTGGGGCTCGAGGACAGCGGGGACAGCGTCAGGGTGGCCTTGGGGACACCCCACAGTGCTTGGGGACAGTGTCAGGGACACTTGCAGTGGCCTCGGGGACACCCCACAGGGCTCGGGGACAGCGGGGACAGCGTCAGTGACACCCCGTGGGGCTTGGGGACAGCATCAGGGACACTCACGGTGGCCTCAGGGACACCCCGTGGGGCTCGAGGACAGCAGGGACAGCGTCAGGGTGGCCTTGGGGACACTCCGGGGGGCTCGGGGACAGCGGGGACAGCGTCAGGGTGGCCCTGGGGACACTCCGGGGGGCTCGGGGACAGCGGGGACAGCGTCAGGGTGGCCCTGGGGACACTCCGGGGGGCTCGGGGACAGCAGGGACAGCGTCAGGGTGGCCTTGGGGACACCCCGCGGGGCTCAGGGACAGCGGGGACAGTGTCAGGGTGGCCTCGGGGACACCCCGCAGGGCTCAGGGAATCCCTTGGGGACAGCAGGGGTGGCTTTGGGGCCAGCAGGGGTTGGTTCTCGGTCCCTTTGGGGACATCAGGGGTGGCTTTGGGGACATCAAGGGTCTCTCAATCCCCTTGGGGACATCTGGGGTGACTTTGGGATCTTCTTGGGGACATGGGGGGTGGCTTTGGGATCTTCTTGGGGACATTGGGGGTGGCTTTGGGATCTCCTTGGGGACATCAGGGGTGGCTCAGGGACCCCCAGGGCAGCGCTCCATCCCTTGGGGACATCGGGGATGGCTTTGAGATCCTCTTGGGGACATCAGGGGTTGGTTCTTGGTCCCCTTGGGGACATCTGCGGTGGCTTTGGGGACATCGAGGGTCTCTCAATCCCCTTGGGGACATCTAGGGTGGCTTTGGGATCTTCTTGGGGACATTGGGGGTGGCTTTGGGAGCCCCTTGGGGACATCAGGGTGGCTTTGGAATCAACCTGGGGACATCAGGGATGGTTTTGGGGTCCCCTTGGGGACATCAGGGTGGCTTTGGGATCATCAGGGGGTGGCTCTCGGTCCCCTTGGGGACATCGGGGTGGCTTTGGGGTCCCCTCGGGGCCATCTCAGGAGGGTTTAGGTGACACTTTGGGCTATCCTGGGGACACCGTGCCAGCTCTGCCCCCCCCCCCAACAGTGTCCCCACGTCCCTCTGCCCCCCCAGTGTCCCCAGTGTCACTCACGATGTCCAGCCACTGGTGAGCGGTGACAGCCATGTGTGTCCCCAAGGGCTTGGTCAGCACCAGGACATCCCCGGGCACGGCGCTGTCCGGCCTGAGGGGGCGGGGCCAGGCTGGGACACGCCCTGTGGCTGGCCACGCCCCTGTCCCCAAACCCCCCCCCCTGCCACACCCTGCCACTGTCACCAGGAACTCTGGCCCCGCCCCCACACCCCCAAACTCCGCCCCAAGCCCTGTCACTCACATGATGACCCCACTTGATTGACAGCACTGGCCCCACCCTTGCCCCAAGTCCCGCCCACCACTCGGTACAATCTCACTTGATTGACATGTAATTGCCACGCCCCCTTTCCCAAGCCCCACCCCATTACTGTCAGTGTGGCTTTGATTGACAGCAGTGGCCCCTCCTCCATCCCATAACTCCCATGAACCCATTTGATTGACAGGTGGCACTGGCCCCGCCCATCACTCACATGAATGATTGACAGGTGGCACTGGCCCTGCCCATCACTCACATGAATGATTGACAGGTGGCACTGGCCCTGCCCATCACATGGATGATTGACAGGTGATACTGCCCTGCCCATCACTTACATGGATGACTGACAGGTAATCTTGGCCCCATCCCTTCCCCAGGCCCCGCCCATCACTCACATGAATGATTGACAGGTGACCTTGGCCCCGCCCATCACTCACACAGATGATTGACAGGCAACATTGGCCCCACCCCTTCCCCAGGCCCCACCCTCACTCTCATGGATGACTGACAGGTGACATTGGCCCCGCCCCACTCACATGATGAACTCGCTTGATTGGCAGACGGCGGTGGCCACGCCCCCGATGATGACCCAGGGGTTGAGCACTGTCTGTCCCCCTGTCACCGATGTCCCCCCGTCCTCGGCCGCGTCCCGGAAACCCTGGATGATCAGCGGCATCACCTTGTCCCTCTCCTGGGGGGACATTGTCACCTCAGTGTCACTGTCACTGTCACCCTCAGTGTCACTGTCACCCCCTGAATGATCAGTGGCATCACCTTGTCCCTCTCCTGGGGGGACATTGTCACCTCAGTGTCACTGTCACCCCCTGGATGATCAGCGGCATCACCTTGTCCCTCTCCTGGGGGGACATTGTCACCTCAGTGTCACTGTCACTGTCACCCTCAGTGTCACTGTCACCCCCTGGATGATCAGCGGCATCACCTTGTCCCTCTCCTGGGGGGACATTGTCACCTCAGTGTCACTGTCACTGTCACCCTCAGTGTCACTGTGTCACCCTCAGTGTCACTGTCATTTGCTGTCACCTTCAGTGTCACTGTCCTCTCCTGTCACCCTCAGTGTCACTGTCACCCTCAGTGACCCCTGTCACCCTCAGTGTCACTGTGTCATTCTCAGTGTCACTGTCCTCTCCTGTCACCTTCAGTGTCACTGTCACCCTCAGTGTCACTGTCACCCCCTGGATGATCAGCGGCATCACCTTGTCCCTCTCCTGGGGGGACATTGTCACCTCAGTGTCACTGTCACTGTCACCCTCAGTGTCACTGTCACCCCCTGGATGATCAGCGGCATCACCTTGTCCCTCTCCTGGGGGGACATTGTCACCTCAGTGTCACTGTCACCCCCGTCACCCTCAGTGTCACCACCCTCCAGTATCACTGTCACCTTCAGTGTCACCCTCAGTGTCACTGTCACCCTCAGTGTCACTGTGTCACCCTCAGTGACCCCTGTCACCCTCAGTGTCACTGTCACCCCCTGGATGATCAGCGGCATCACCTTGTCCCTCTCCTGGGGGAACACTGTCACCCTCAGTGTCCCCTCCATGTCCCTGTCCCTGTCCCACTTGGTCACTGTCCCCGTGTCCCTGTCAGTGTCACCTCATTGCTCATGCACTGGCTGACACTCAGCAGCATCAGGACATTGTCACACTCAGTCACTGTCACTGTCCCCATGTCCCTGTCAGTGTCACTGTCACTGTCCCCATGTCACTGTCACTGTCACACTCAGGCTGTGTCCCCGTGTCCCTGTCCCTGTCCCCATGTCCCTGTCAGTGTCACTGTCCCCATGTCCCTGTCACTGTCCCCATGTCCCCGTGTCCCTGTCAGCGTCACTGTCCCTGTGTCCCTGTCAGTGTCACTGTCCCCGTGTCCCTGTCACTGTCCCCGTGTCCCCATGTCCCTGTCAGTGTCACTGTCCCCATGTCCCTGTCAGTGTCACTGTCCCCATGTCCCTGTCACCTCGTCGCTCATGCGCTGGCTGACGCTCAGCAGCATCAGGACATTGTCACACTCTGTCCCTGTCACTGTCCCTGTCAGTGTCACTGTCCCCGTGTCCCTGTCCCCATCAGTGTCCCCATGTCCCTGTCCCTGTCAGTGTCACCTCGTCGCTCATGCGCTGGCTGACGCTCAGCAGCATCAGGACATTGTCACACTCGGTCACTGTCACTGTCCCCATGTCCCTGTCCCTGTCCCTGTCACTGTCCCCATGTCCCCATGTCCCCATGTCCCTGTCACCTCGTCGCTCATGCGCTGGCTGACGCTCAGCAGCATCAGGACATTGTCACACTCAGTCACTGTCACTGTCCCCGTGTCCCCATGTCCCTGTCAGTGTCACTGTCACACTCAGGGTGTGTCCCCGTGTCCCTGTCAGTGTCACTGTCCCCGTGTCCCTGTCCCTGTCACTGTCCCCATGTCCCTGTCACTGTCACTGTCCCTGTGTCCCTGTCAGTGTCACTGTCCCCGTGTCCCTGTCCCTGTCCCTGTCCCTGTCCCCGTGTCCCTGTCACCTCGTCGCTCATGCGCTGGCTGACGCTCAGCAGCATCAGGACATTGTCACACTGTCACTGTCACTGTCCCCGTGTCCCTGTCACTGTCCCCATGTCCCTGTCAGTGTCCCTGTCCCTGTCCCCGTGTCCCTGTCACCTCGTCGCTCATGCGCTGGCTGACGCTCAGCAGCATCAGGACATTGTCACACTGTCCCTGTCCCTGTCCCCGTGTCCCTGTCCCTGTCACCTCGTCGCTCATGCGCTGGCTGACGCTCAGCAGCATCAGGACGTTGTCACACTCGGTCACTCCCATGGCGTAGAGGTCACTCAGGACGTTGGCGCAGGCGATGCGGCCCTGGAATGGGGGGAGGGGGTCAGGGGGGGTTTGGGGGAGGATTTGGGGGTCCCAGGTGGGATTTGGGGGTGACCCAGGTGGGATTTGGGGTGACCCAGGGTGAATTTTGGGGTCCCAGGTGGGATTTGGGGGGATCCAGGTGCGAGCTGGGGGCCCAAAATGGGATTTGAGAGGAGCCCAGGTGGATTTTGGGGGCCCAGGGTGGGATTTTCGGGGGTCTGGGATAGGATTTGGGGAGTCCCAGGGTGGATTTTGGGGGTCCCACAGTGGATTTTGGGGGTGCAAGGGTGGGTTTGGGGGGTCCCAGGGTGGGAATTGGGGGTCTCAGGGTGAAATTTGGGGGGTCCTGAGGGGATTTTGGGGGTCCCAGGGTGGGTTTTGGGGGTGCCAGGGTAGGTTTGGGGGGTCCCAGGTGGGATTTGAGGGTCCCAGGGTGGATTTCGGGGGTCTCAGGGTGGGATTTTGGGGGTCCCAGGGCTGTTTCTGGGGTGTCCCAGGGTATTTTTGGGGTCCCAGGATGGGTTTGGGGGGTCTGGGGTGGGATTTGAGGGGTCCTGAGGGGATTTGGGAGAGCCTAAGTGGGACTTGGGGGGCCCAGGTGGGATTTGGGGGGTCTGGGTTAGGATTTGAGGCACCTGAGGGGGGTTTGGGGTGTGCCAGGTGGGATTTGGAGGGTCCCAGGTGGATTTTGGGGGTGCTGGCGTGGGTTTGGGGGGTCCTGAGGGGATTTGGGAGGGTCCCAGGTGGATTTTGGGGGTCCTGGGGTGGGTTTGGGGGGTCCTGAGGGGATTTGGGAGGGGCCCAGGTGGATTTTGGGGGTCCTGGGGTGGGTTTGGGGGGTCCTGAGGGGATTTGGGAGGGGCCTAGGTGGATTTTGGGGGTCCCAGGTGGGATTTGGGGGCCCAAAATGGGATTTGAGAGGAGCCCAGGTGGATTTTGGGGGTCCCAGGGTGGGTTTGGGGATCCCACGGTGGATTTTGTGGGTCCCAGGGTGGATTTTGGGGGTACCAGGGTGGATTTTGAGGGTCCCAGGTGGATTTTGGGGGGCCCCATGGTTTTTTTTGGGGTCCCAGGGTGGGTTTTGGGCTATGCCAGGGCTGGTTTTGGGGTCCCAGGGGTGGATTTTTGGGGTCCCAGGGGTGGATTTTTGGGGTCCCAGGGGTGGATTTTTGGGGTCCCAGGTGGGTTTTGGGTATCCCAGAGTGGGTTTGGGGGCTTTTGGGGTGTCCCGGGGTGGATTTTTGGGGGTCCCGGGGCGGATTTGGGGGTTTTGGGGTGTCCCGGGGCCGTTTTTGGGGGTCCCAGGGTATATTTTTGGGGGTCCCAGGGGTGGATTTTTGGGGTCCCAGGGTAGGTTTGGGGTCCCAGGCTGTATTTTCGGGGTCCCAAGGGTGGATTTTTGGGGTCCCAGGGTAGGTTTGGGGTCCCAGGCTGTATTTTCAGGGTTCCAGGGCTGTTTTGGGGGGTCCCAGGGTGGGTTTCGAGGGTCCCAGGTGGGTTTTGGGGATCCCAGAGTGGATTTGGGGGTTTTGGGGTATCCCGGGTCCACTTTTGGGGGTCCCAGGGTATATTTTTGGGGTCCCAGGATGGTTTTTTGGGGGTCCCGGGGCGGATTTGGGGGTTTTGGGGTGTCCCGGGGCCATTTTTGGGGGTCCTAGGGTATATTTTTGGGGTCCCAGGGTATATTTTTGGGGTCCCAAGGTGTATTTCTGGGGGTCCCCGGGCAGATTTGGGGGTTTTGGGGTATCCCAGGGCCGTTTTTGGGGGTCCCAGAGTGGGTTTGAGGGTTTTGGGGTGTCCCGGGGTGGATTTTTGGGGGTCCCGGGGTGGATTTGGGGGTTTTGGGGTATCCCGGGGGGTATTTTTGGGGGTCCCAGGGCAGATTTGGGATATCTTTTTGGGGTCCCAGTATGGTTTTTTGGGGGTCCCGGGGCGGTTTGGGGGTTTTGGGGTGTCCCGGGGCCATTTTTGGGGGTCCCAGGATGGTTTTTTGGGGGTCCCGGGGCGGATTTGGGGGTTTTGGGGTGTCCCGGGGCCATTTTTGGGGGTCCCAGGGTATATTTTTGGGGTCCCAGGATGGTTTTTTGGTGGTCCCGGGGCGGATTTGGGGGTTTTGGGGTATCCCGGGGCCGTTTTTGGGGGTCCCAGGGCTGTTTTTGGGGGTCCCGGTGCCGTTTTTGGGGTACCATCATGTAGGGGTCATCGATGATGGGGTAGAAGAAGTCGGTGGTCTGCACCAGCGAGAGCCCCCCGTGCCGCAGGGGAATCACACACGAGTCCAGGCCCACCCCTGGGAGGAAAAAAAATCACTTTGGGGGGGGCAAAAACCCACCCGGGGGGCAAAAACCCACCCGGGGGGGGAAAAAACCCACCCGGGGGGAAAAAAACCCACCCGGGGGGGGGAAAAACCCACCCAGGGGGGGAAAAAACCCACCCAGGGGGGGAAAAACCCACCCGGGGGGGGGAAAAACCCACCCAGGGGGGGAAAAAACCCACCCAGGGGGGGAAAAAAATCACTCAGGGCGGGAAAAAACACACCCGGGGGGGCAAAAAACACACCCAGGAGGGCACAGAACTCAAAATAATTAAATAAACTCAAAATAATTCAGCAAAGTCAGAGTAACTCAGCAAAGTCAGAGTAATTCGGCAAAGTTGGGGTAATTAAAGAAACTCCAAATAATTAATCAAACTCAGAGTAATTGAGTAAAGTTGGAGTGATTAATCAAACTTGGAGTGATTGAGTGAACTTGGAGTAATTAAACTCAGAGTAATTGAGTAAACTTGGAGCAATTAAACAAATTTGGAGTGATTGAGTGAACTCGGAATAATTAATCAAACTTGGTGTAATTGAGTGAATTTGGAGTAATTAAACAAACTCAGAGGAACTAAACTCGGAGTAATTGAGGAAACTTGGAGTAATTAACCAAACTCAGAGTAACTGAGTAAACTTGGAATAATTAAACAAACTCAGAGTAATTGAGGAAAGTTGGAGTAATTGAGCAAAGTTAGAGTAATTAAACAAACTCGGAGTAATTGAGCAAACCTGGAATACTGAGTAAACTCGCAGTAATTAAACAAACTCAGAGTAATTAAGCAAAGTTGGAGTGATTGAATGAACTTAAAGTAATTAAATAAACTCAGAGTGAGTACATTTGGAGTAATTAAACAAGCTTCGAGTAATTGAATGAACTTGGAGTGATTGAGTAAACTTGGAGCAATTAATCTAACTCGGAATGATTAAACAAACTCACAGTAATTGCGTAAACTTGAAGTAATTAAACAAATTTAGAGTAACTGAGCAAGCTCAGGGTAATTAACATAATTGCTTCAAATGAAAATTATAGAATCAAGGTCTGATACACTAATGGGCACAGACCCCATAGAGGGATGGGGGCACGGACCCCAAAAATGGAGCATGGACCCCGAAAATGGGGCACAGACCCCATAAAGAGATGAGGGGCACAGACCCCATAAATGGGGCACGGACTCCATAAAGAGACGGGGGACACAGACCCCATAAATGGGGCACAGACCCCATAGAGGGATGGGGGCACGGACCCCAAAAATGGGGCATGGACCCCGAAAATGGGGCACAGACCCCATAAAGAGATAGGGGGCACAGACCCCATAAATGGGGCACGGACCCCATAAAGGGATGGGGCACAGACCCCATAAAGGGGGCACAGACCCCATAAATGGAGCATGGACCCCATAAAGAGATGGGGGCACGGACCCCATAAATGGAGCATGGACCCCATAAAGAGATGGGGGGCACAGACCCCATAAAGGGATGGGGGCATGGACCCCATAAAGAGATGGGGGCACGGACCCCATAAATGGGGCATGGACCCCATAGAGGGATGGGGGCATGGACCCCATAAATGGGGCATGGACCCCATAAAGGGATGGGGGGCACGGACCCCATAAAGGGATGGGGGCATGGACCCCATAAATGGGGCATGGACCCCATAAAGGGATGGGGGCATGGACCCCATAAATGGAGCATGGACCCCATAAAGGGATGGGGCACAGACCCCATAAATGGGGCATGGACCCCATAAAGGGATGGGGGCATGGACCCCATAAATGGAGCATGGACCCCATAAAGGGATGGGGGCACGGACCCCATAAAGGGATGGGGCACAGACCCCATAAATGGGGCACAGACCCCATAAAGAGATGAGGGGCATGGACCCCATAGAGGGGGCATGGACTCCATAAAGAGACGGGGGACACAGACCCCATAAATGGGGCACGGACCCCATAAATGGAGCACGGACCCCATAAATGGGGCATGGACCCCATAAATGGAACATGGATCCCATAAAGAGATGGGGGCACAGACCCCATAAATGGGGCACGGACCCCATAGAGGGATGGGGGCACGGACCCCATAAATGGAGCATGGATCCCATAAATGGGGCACGGACCCCATAAATGGAGCATGGATCCCATAAATGGAGCATGGATCCCATAAAGAGATGGGGGGCACAGACCCCATAAATGGGGCATGGGCCCCATAGAGGGATGCATGGAGCATGGACCCCATAAAGAGAGGGGGGCACAGACCCCATAGAGGGGCACAGACCCCATAAATGGGGGCACAGACCCCATAAATGGGGGCACCCCCGGGTGGAGCAGAGCCGGATGGGGAGGGAACCGCAGATCCTGTTCGGGGTGGGGGTGGGACCGGACCCGGACCCGGACCCGGCTCGGGGGGAAGGAACCGGCTCGGGGTGGGGAGGGAACCGGACCCTGCTCGGGGGTGGCACCGGGCCCGGCTCGGGGGGAGGGAACCGGATCTGAGGGGGGTGGGACCGGACCCGGCTCAGGGTGGCACCGGGCCCGGCTCGGGGGGAGGGAACCGGATCTGAGGGGGGTGGGACCGGACCCGGCTCGGGGTGGCACCGGGCCCGGCTCGGGGTGGGACCGGACTCCGCTCGGGAGCAGGAACCGGACCCGGCTCGGGGGGAGGAACCGGACCCGGACCCGGCTCGGGGTGGGTCCGGATCTGAGGGTGAGTCCGGATCTGAGGGTGGGTCCGGATCTGATGGGGGTGGGTCCGGATCTGATGGGGGTGGGTCCGGATCTGGGGGTGGGTCCGGATCTGAGGGTGGGTCCGGATCTGATGGGGGTGGGTCCGGATCTGATGGGGGTGGGTCCGGATCTGGGGGTGGGTCCGGATCTGATGGGGGTGGGTCCGGACCTGAGGGGCTCCTCCTCTCCCCTCCCCTCCCCCCGAACGCCCTTTGCCCCCTCCCCTCCCGCCAGGCCACCTTTGCCCTGTCATGTGCCTGAGCCCCCCCGCTCCGCCCTGCGCCCTCCAGACCCCCCAAGCCACCCCCGGCATGTCCCTGAGCCCCCTCAGAGCCCCCATGGACCCCCCGAGCCCCTCCAGACCCCCCGCACCGCCTCTAAGGGCCCCTTCAAGGCCTCTCAGGCGCCCTCAACCCCCGCTCAGCCGCGTCCCTGAGCCACCCCCAGGTCCCCCTGAGCCCTGAAGACCCTCCGGGACCACCACGAGCTCCCCACTCTTACCCAGTGCCGGGGCCCCGCCGCTCTCCGCTTCTGCCCCTTCCCCTCCGCCTCCTCCTCCCGGGCGCTGCCCCTCGAGTCCCGCTAGGAGCTTGAGCAGCGTCTCCTGCGGGACTTTGCAGCCTCAGCCCCGCAGTTCGCCGTAGTTTGTGAGGCGCCAGGACGGGTCCAGGCCCAGCGCCGCGGGGTCGAAGCGCCGCGACCCGCCCGGCACCGCCGCCATCTTGGAATGCACCAGCCCGCCGAGCGCCGCCGCCTCTGATTGGCTGCGGCGCTGCCGGCGGAGGGCGCTGATTGGGCGACGCGTGAGGAAGGCGGGCGGGGATTGGCTGGTTGTGAGGGGCAGGAGGCGGGGCGAATACTGGGCGGGGCCTAAGGGGGTGTGACTGGCATAGAGAGCGGTGATTGGTCAGTGGTGCGATGGGCGGGGCGCCTGAGGGACAGAGGCGGGGCCAGCGCGAGGCGGTGGCGGGAAGAGCGCGAGGCGGGCGCTGATTGGCCGTCCGAGCCGAGGGGGCGGAGCGAGGCACAACGAGCTGGGCGGGGATTGGTTGGACGCGGAGGAGGCGGAGCCTCTCCCCATCCGTGGGCGGGGCCGCGGCGTGGCCGGAAGCGGAAGTGCCGGGCAGGTGCCACCATGGCGGCGCCGGGGGCGGAGGACGGCGGCGGCTCCGGCGGTTCCGCGGGGCCCACGACGGGTGAGGGGGCACGGGCAGGGGGCCCGGGGGGCGGCTGGGGGGCGGGGGAGAGCCGTGCGGGGGCTGGGGGGCGGGGGGCTTCCGGGGGGGCTGGGGGGGGTCCTGAGGGGTGAGGGGGTTGGGGGGGCCCGGGAGCGGCAATGGGGCAGAGTAGGGGGCGGGGGAGGTTTGGGGGCTGGGGGCAGAGCAGGGGGGCTGGGGGCAGCTCTGGGGGGCGGGGCAGCTCTGGGGGGCTGGGAGCAGAGCAGGGGGGCGGGGGAGGTTTGGGGGGCTGGGGGCAGAGCAGGGGGCGGGGGGATCCCCCAGGGGAGGGGAGGTTTGGGGGGCTGGGGACACTTTTGGGGGGCGCGGGGATCCCATAGGGGAAGATTTGGGGGTCTGGGGGCAGCTCTGTGGTGCGGGGCTTTGGGGTAGATTTGGGGGGGGGTCCCGCCATGGGACCCCAAATGAGCCCCAATGTCCCGGGGGGTTAAGCTCCCCAGTCCGAGGGTCCCGGGGGGGTCAGCCCCGGGCTGTGTCCCCCCCGGTGACCCCGCGGTGTCCCCAAATGTCCGCGCAGTGTCGCGGCGGGTGAAGTACGCCAGCCTGGGTGTGCTGGTGCTGCAGAGGGGCTGGGTCAGGGGGTGTCCCGTGGTCATTCCGGGGGTCTCGGGGGGCTCACCCCATGCGGTATCCCCTCCCGGTGACGCCGCGGTGTCCCCAAATGTCCCCGCAGTGTCATGGCGGGTGAAGTACGCCAGCCTGGGCATGCAGAGGGGCTGGGTCAGGGGGGTTTTGCCTGGATTGGGGGGTCCTGGGAGGGTCACCCCAGGTCGTGTCCCCTCCTGGTGACCCTGCAATGTCCCCAAATGTCCCCACAGTGTCGCGGCGGGTGAAGTACGCCAGCCTGGGCGTGCTGGTGCTGCAGAGGGGCTGGGTCAGGGGGGTTTTTCCAGGGTTAGGGGGTCCCGGTGGGTGTCACCCCGGGCTGTGTCCCCTCCCGGTGACCCTGCAATGTCCCCAAATGTCCCCGCAGTGTCGCGGCGGGTGAAGTACGCCAGCCTGGGCGTGCTGGTGCTGCAGAACGCGTCGCTGGTGCTGAGCATTCGCTATGTGCGCACCCTGCCCGGGGAGAGGTTCCTGCCAACCACCGCCGTGGTCATGGCCGAGGCCATGAAGGGCAGCGCCTGCCTGCTGCTGCTGCTCATCCAGCATAGAGGTGGGGACATGGGGACATTGGGGACACTGGGGACATGGGGGATATCGGGGACATGGGGGACATGGGGGATACCGGGGACATGGGGGGCATTGGGGACATTGGGGATATTGGGGACATCGGGGACACGGGGGATATCGGGGACATGGGGGACATTGGGGGACATGGGGGGCATTGGGGACATGGGGGGCATTGGGGACATGGGGGGCATTGGGGACATGGGGGGCATTGGGGACATTGAGGCCATGAAGGGCAGCGCCTGCCTGCTGCTGCTGCTCATCCAGCATAGAGGTGGGGACATGGGGACATTGGGGACGTGGGGGACATGGGGGGCATCGGGGACATGGGGGGCATCGGGGGGCATGGGGGACATTGGGGACATCGGGGACATGGGGGATATCGGGGACATGGGGGGCATCGGGGGCATTGGGGACATCGGGGACATGGGGGATATCGGGGACATGGGGGGCATCGGGGGCATTGGGGACATGGGGGATATTGGGGACATGGGGGACATTGGGGGGCATTGGGGACATGGGGGGCATTGGGGACATTGAGGCCATGAAGGGCAGCGCCTGCCTGCTGCTGCTGCTCATCCAGCACAGAGGTGGGGACATGGGGACATCATCGGGGACATTGGGGACATGGGGGGCATCGGGGACATGGGGGGCATCGGGGGCATTGGGGACATTGGGGACATGGGGGATATCGGGGACATGGGGGGCATTGGGGACATTGGGGACATGGGGGATATCGGGGACATGGGGGGCATTGGGGACATTGGGGACATGGGGGATATCGGGGACATGGGGGGCATTGGGGACATCGGGGGCATTGGGGATATTGGGGATATTGGGGACATGGGGGACGTTGGGGACATTGGGGACATGCGGGATATCAGGGACATTGGGGGCATTGGGGACACTGGGGACATCGGGGACATTGGGGACATGGGGGATATCGGGGACATGGGGGGCATCGGGGACATCGGGGACATTGGGGATATTGGGGACATGGGGGACATTGGGGACATGGGGACATCGGGGACATGGGGGATATTGGGGACATTGGGGACATGGGGGATATCGGGGACATGGGGGGCATTGGGGACATTGGGGACATTGGGGATATTGGGGACATGGGGGACATGGCGGGGCACTGGGGACATGGGGGGCATTGGGGACATTGAGGCCATGAAGGGCAGCGCCTGCCTGCTGCTGCTGCTCATCCAGCACTGGGGTGAGGGGCGTGGGGACACTGGGGACATGGGGGACATCAAGGGCATTGGGGATATTGGGGACACTGGGGACATTGGGGACATGGGGTGTGCCTGCTGCTGCTGCTCATCCAGCACAGGGGTGAGGGGCGTGGGGACACTGAGGACATTAGGGACATCGAGGGCATTGGGGACATCGGGGACATGGGGGGGACATCAGGGACATAGGGGACATGGGGTGTGCCTGCTGCTGCTCATCCAGCGCAGGGGTGAGGGGACACTGGGGGGCATTGGGGACATCGGGGACATTGGGGACATGGGGGGGACACAGCGCCTGCCTGCTGCTCCTGCTCATCCAGCACAGGGGTGAGGGGACAGGGACACTGGGGACATTGGGGACATCGGGGACACGGGGGACATCGGGGACAGCAGGGACGTAAGGGACATGGGGTGTGCCTGCTGCTGCTGCTTATCCAGCACAGAGGTGAGAGGACATTGGGGACATCGGGGACATCAGGGCTATTGGGGACATTGGGGACATGGGGGGACATGGTCTGTGCCTGCTGCTGCTCATCCAGCACAGAGGTGAGAGGACATTGGGGACATCGGGGACATCGGGGGCATTGGGGACATCAGGGCTATTGGGGACATGGGGGGACATGGTCTGTGCATGCTGCTGCTCATCCAGCACAGGGTAGGGACATGGGGACATTGGAGATATTGGGGGCAGCAGGGACATGGGTGGCATTGGGGATATTGGGGACATTGGGGACATCGGGGGCATTGGGGACAGTGGGGACAGTGGGGACATGGCAGGGACACAGCGCCTGCCTGCTGCTGCTGCTCATCCAGCACAGGCGTGAGGGGACATTGGGGACAGCAGGGACATCAGGGGCATTGGGGACATGGGGGACATCGGGGATAACAGGGACATGGGGGATGTGGGGGACATTGGGGACATGGTCTGTGCCTGCTGCTGCTCATCCGGCACCGGGGTAGGGACAGGGGACATGGGCACCCTGGGGACACGGTGGGGGCACAGGAGGGATCGGGGGTGGAGGGGACATGGGAGGAACATGAGGAGACTCGTGGGGACATTGGGGACACGAGGGGACTTTGGGGGGACACATGACAGGGACAGGATGGAACACGGGGGGTGCCAGGGCCACACACGGTGGCCACAAGAAGCCTGGGCAGTGCCCCTGTCCCAGCAGTGTCCGTGTCTCTGTCCCAGCAGTGTCCCTGTCCTTGTCCCAGCAGTGTCCCTGTCCTTGTCCCAGCAGTGTCCCTGTCCCAGCAGTGTCCCTGTCCCTGTCCCCAGCAGTGTCCCTATCCCTGTTCCAGCAGTGTCCCTGTCCCAGCAGTGTCCCTGTCCCTTTCCCCAGCAGTGTCCCTGTCCCTGTCCCCAGCAGTGTCCCTGTCCCTGTCCCCAGCAGTGTCCCTATCCCTGTTCCAGCAGTGTCCCTATCCCTGTTCTAGCAGTGTCCCTGTCCCTGTCCCAGCAGTGTCCCTGTCCCAGCAGTGTCCCTGTCCCTGTCCCCAGCAGTGTCCCTGTCCCAGCAGTGTCCCTGTCCCTGCCCCAGCAGTGTCCCTGTCCCAGCAGTGTCCCTGTCCCTGTCCCAGCAGTGTCCCTGTCCCAGCAGTGTCCCTGTCCCTGTCCCCAGCAGTGTCCCTGTCCCTGTCCCTGTCCCAGCAGTGTCCCTGTCCCAGCAGTGTCCCTGTCCCTGCCCCAGCAGTGTCCCTGTCCCAGCAGTGTCCCTGTCCCTGTCCCCAGCAGTGTCCCTGTCCCAGCAGTGTCCCTGTCCCTGTCCCCAGCAGTGTCCCTGTCCCTGTCCCTGTCCCAGCAGTGTCCCTGTCCCCAGCAGTGTCCCTGTCCCAGCAGTGTCCCTGTCCCTGTCCCCAGCAGTGTCCCTGTCCCAGCAGTGTCCCTGTCCCTGTCCCCAGCAGTGTCCCTGTCCCTGTCCCCAGGCAGTGTCCGTGCCCCAGCAGTGTCCCTGTCCCCAGCACTGTCCCTATCCCTGTCCCTGTCCCCAGGCAGTGTCCGGCAGACGGCGGTGACGCTGCACGAGGCCGTGGTGGGACAGTTTGGGGACACTCTGCGCCTGGCTGTCCCCTCGCTCATCTACACCCTGCAGAACAACCTGCAGTACGTGGCCATCTCCAACCTGCCCGCGGCCACCTTCCAGGTACGCTTGGGGACATTTGGGGACATCGGGGAGGTGTGGGGACCCTGGGGATGGTGGGGGTGGCACTGTGCCCATGGCTGTGGGACAGTTGTGGTGGCCCTGTCCTCGTGTCCCTGATGTCCCTGCAGGTGACAGTGTCCCTGTGTCCTTGTCCCTGTGACCCTGTCCCTGTGTCCTGCAGGTGACCCTGGCCCCCAGGTGACACCATCCCTGTCCCCATGTCCCTGTTCTGTGCCTGTGTCCCCCAGATGACCCTGTCCCCACGTGTCCCTGTCCCCATTCCCATCCACAGGTGACATGCCAGCTGAAGATCCTGTCCCCAATGTCCCCATTTAACCCTGTCATTGTCCCCATGTCCCCTAGGTGACGTACCAGCTGAAGATCTTGTCCCTGTCCCCATGTCCCTGTCCCCAGCTGACCCTGTCCCCAACGTCCCCCTGTCTCCACAGGTGACCTACCAGCTGAAGCTCCTGACCTTGTCCCCAATGTCCCCATGTCCCCATCCCCATCTAACCCTGTCATTGTCCCCTGTGTCCCCACAGGTGACATACCAGCTGAAGATCTTGTCTCAGTTAACCCTGTCCCCATGTCCCTGTCCCCAGCATCCCTGTCCCAGCTGACCCTGTCATTCTTCCCATTGTCCCCAGGTCACCTACCAGCTGAAGATCCTGTCCCTGTCCCCAGTGTCCCCGTCTAACCCTGTCATTGTCCCCATTGTCCCCATTGTCCCCACAGGTGACATACCAGCTGAAGATCCTGACGACGGCACTGTTCTCGGTGCTGCTGCTGGGCACGGCGCTGTCCCTGTCCCCAATGTCCCTGTCCCATTTAACCCTGTCATTGTCCCCAATGTCCCCATCTAACCCTGTCCCCATTGTCCCCAGGTCACCTATCAGCTGAAGATCCTGACCACGGCGCTGTTCTCGGTGCTGCTGCTGGGCACGGCACTGTCCCTGTCCCCAATGTCCCTGTCCCCAATGTCCCTGTCCCATTTAACCCTGTCCCCAATGTCCCCATCTAACCCTGTCCCTGTCCCCACAGGTGACAGTCGTGGGTTTGACCCTGGCTCAATGCCAGGCACCTGCGCCGTTTGCTCTCTCTGCTCTCTGCTGCTGCAGCTCTGCAGAGGAGAGGGAAAATTAACACAAACACTGGAGTTATGAGTTGAGATCACAGATAAGGGGACGCACAAGATTCAGGGCAAAAGCAGGCCGGAAACTTAAAGTTGCAAAAAAGGGTGATTCATTAATCTAACAGAGTCGGAGGATAAATCAGAGGTAAAAATTAGCTCTCAAGACACCGTTTCTTCCCAGCAGCATGTCCATCATCTTCAGAGCCATCAGAGATTGGCTCTGCTGGACATGGTGGAGAAAGTTCCAGAATCTTTACTCAGGACATGCAGGAGCCATCTTTGTACCCCACCCTATTCACTGCAAAAACCACCACAGTGACACACCAGCTGAAGATCCTGACCACGGCGCTGTTCTCGGTGCTGCTGCTGGGCACGGCACTGTCCCTGTCCCCAGTGTCCCTGTCCCATTTAACCCTGTCCCTGTCCCCAGTGTCCCCAGGTCACCTACCAGCTGAAGATCCTGACCACGGCGCTGTTCTCGGTGCTGCTGCTGGGCACGGCGCTGTCCCTCCCTCCTGCAGTGGCTGTCCCTGTCCCCATGTCCCTGTCCCCAGTGTCCCCGTTTAACATTGTCCCCATTGTCCCCAGGTCACCTACCAGCTGAAGATCCTGACGACGGCGCTGTTCTCGGTGCTGCTGCTGGGCACGGCACTGTCCCTCCCTTCTGCAGTGGCTGTCCCTGTCCCCAGTGTCCCCATTTAACATTGTCCCCATTGTCCCCAGGTCACCTACCAGCTGAAGATCCTGACGACGGCGCTGTTCTCGGTGCTGCTGCTGGGCACGGCGCTGTCGCGCCTGCAGTGGCTGTCCCTCGCCCTTCTCTTCGCGGGGGTGGCCCTGGTGCAGGCCGAGCAGGCGCGCGCCGTGCCCCCCGCGCTGTCCCCGTCGCCCGCCGTCCCCGAGGGTCCCCCGCAGAGCTACGCCGTGGGGCTGGCGGCCGTGGCCGCGTCCTGCCTGTCCTCGGGCTTCGCCGGCGTCTACTTCGAGCGGCTGCTCAAGCGCTCGGGCGGCTCCATCTGGCTGCGCAACGTGCAGCTGGGCGCCGTGGGCACGGCCGTGGGGCTGGGCGCCATGCTGGCCGCCGAGGGCCCCGCCGTGGCCGCGCTCGGCTTCTTCTACGGCTACAACGGCGCCGTGTGGGCCGTGGTGGTCAACCAGGCGGCCGGGGGGCTGCTGGTGGCCGTGGTGGTTCGCTACGCCGACAACATCCTCAAGGGCTTCGCCACGGCGCTGTCCATCCTGGCGTCCACCGCCGCCTCCGCGCACCTCTTCGGCTTCCGCCCGCGCCTGCCCTTCCTGGCGGGCACGGCCATGGTGCTGGCGGCCGTGGTGCTCTACGGACGGCCCCGGCACGGGGCCAGCGCCGCCGCCCGGCCCCAGGACAGCGGCAAGTCAGTGGGGCCGTAGGGGGACCCAGGGGACATCCCGGGGACAGCCCAGGGGACATCCCGGGGGATATCCCGGGGACAGCCCAGGGGACAGCCCGGGGGACATCCCGGGGGACATCCCGGGGACAGCCCAGGGGACAGCCCGGTGGATATCCCGGGGACAGCCCAGGGGACAGCCCGGGGACAGCCCAGGGGACATCCCGGGGGATATCCCGGGGACAGCCCAGGGGACAGCCCGGGGGACATCCCGGGGGACATCCCGGGGGACATCCCAGGGGACATCCCCCAAGCCAGCTGGGAGCGCTGGGGACGGGAGGGGACACGGGGTCTGGGTGTGGGGGAGGAGCGGGTGTGGGGCAGCAGGTGATGGGGACTCGTTAAGGCTCATTAATGCTCGTTAGGAGGTGATTGGGACTCATTAAGGCTCGTTAGGAGGCATCAGCTGATTGGGACTCATTAAGGCTCGTTAGGAGGTGATTTGGACTCATTAAGGCTCGTTAGGAGGCGTCAGGTGATGGGGACTCGTCACAGCTCGTTAGGAGGTGGAGGAAGTGGAAAAGTTCATCAGGTGAAGTTGCGCCAAGGAAAATATAAGTTGGATATTAGAAAACAAGTTTTTTACAGAAAGAGCGATCAAATATCGGAATGGTCTGCCCGGGGAGGTGGGGGAATCACCATCCCTGGACGTGTTTGAAAGGAGATTGGATGTGGCACTCAGTGCCGTGGTTTGGTTTAGTTGAGCGTTGGGACACGGCTTGGACTCGGTGATCTTGAAGGTCTCTTCCAACCTGGTGATTCTGGGATTCTGTGTGTGATTCTGGGACTCATTAAGGCTCGTTAGGAGGCATCAGGTGATTGGCACTCATTAGAGGTGGTGGGGACTCATTAAGGCTCATTAGGAGGCGTCAGGTGATTGGCACTCATTAGAGGTGGTGGGGACTCATTAAGGCTCGTTAGGAGGCGTCAGGTGATTGGCACTCATTAGAAATGGTGGGGACTCATTAAACTTCGTTAGGAGGCGTCAGGTGATTGGCACTCATTAGAGGTGGTGGGGACTCATTAAGGCTCGTTAGGAGGCAACAGGTGATTGGCACTCATTAGGAATGGTGGGGACTCATTAAGGCTCGTTAGGAGGCATCAGGTGATTGGCACTCATTAGAAATGGTGGGGACTCATTAAGGCTCGTTAGGAGGTGGTGGGGACTCATTAAGGCTCGTTAGGAGGCAACAGGTGATTGGCACTCATTAGAGGTGGTGGGGACTCATTAAGGCTCGTTAGGAGGCGTCAGATGATTGGGACTCATTAAGGCTCATTAGGAGGTGATTGGGACTCATTAAGTCTCGTTAGGACCATGAAGGACTTGGAAAAGTTCATCAGATGATTTGGACTCATTAAGGTTCATTAGGAGTTGATGGGGGCACATTTTGGGGTTCATTAGGAGGTGGGAGCTCGTTAGGGCTCATTAGTACCATGAAGGGCTTGGAAAGCTTCATCAGGTGATTGGGACTCATTAAGGCTCGTTAGGAGGTGGTGGAGACTCATTAAGGCTCATTAGGAGGCGTCAGGTGATTGGGACTCATTAAGGCTCGTTAGGAGGTGGTGGAGACTCATTAAGGCTCATTAGGAGGCGTCAGGTGATTGGAACTCATTAAGGCTCATTAGGGATCTGGGGAGGTTCGTTAGGCCAGAGGGGACTCATTAATGCTCATTAGAGATCTGGGGACGTTCGTTAGGCCATGGCAGCTCATTAAGACTCATTAAGGCTCATTAGAGATCTGGGGACGTTCGTTAGGCCATGGCAGCTCATTAAGACTCATTAATGCTCATTAGAGATCTGGGGACGTTCGTTAGGCCATGGCAGCTCATTAAGACTCATTAAGGCTCATTAAGGGATCTGGGGAGGTTCGTTAGGCCTTGGGGGCTCATTAAAGCTCGTTAGGGCTGACGAACCTCTTGGGGCCGTTGGGGGATGGGGAGCTCATTAATGCTCATTAATTGGTGGGGGCTCATTAAGGGGGGGACCCCAGAGTGGAGGGTAATGAGGTCAGGGGGTTAATGAGGCTGGGGGTTAATTAGGTTAGGGGGGTTAATGAGGTCAGAGGTTAATGAGGTCAGGGGATTAATGAGGCTGGGGGTTAATTAGGTCAGAGGTTAATGAGGACAGGGGGTTAATGAGGCTGGGGATTAATGAGGTCGGGGTTAATGAGGTTAATGAAGTCAGTGGAGTTAACAAGGTCTGGGGGGTTAATGAGCTCAGGGGTTAATGAGCTCAGAGGTTAACGAGCTTAATGAGGTCAGACATTAATGAAGTCAGATTAATGAAGTCAGAGGCTAACGAGGTCAGAGGTTAACGAGGTCAGAGGCTAACGAGGCTAATGAGGTCAGAGGCTAATGAGGTCAGAGGCTAATGAGGTCAGAGCCTAACGAGGTCAGAGGCTAACGAGGTTAATGAGGTCAGAGGCTAATGAGGTTAATGAGGTCAGAGGCTAATGAAGTCAGAGGTTAACGAGCTCAGGGAGGTTAATGAGGTCAGAGATTAACAAAGTTAGTGAGGTCAGACATTAATGAAGTCAGAGATTAATGAAGTCAGAGGTTAATGAGGTCAGAGGCTAACGAGGTCAGAGGCTAATGAGGTTAACGAGGTCAGAGGCTAACAAGGTCAGAGGCTAATGAGGCTAATGAGGTCAGAGGCTAATGAGGTCAGAGGCTAACGAGGTCAGAGGCTAACGAGGCTATCGAGGTCAGAGGCTAATGAGGTCAGAGGCTAACGAGGTCAGAGGCTAACGAGGTCAGAGGTTAACGAGGTCAGAGGCTAACGAGGTTAATGAGGTCAGAGGCTAACGAGGTCAGAGGCTAACGAGGTCAGAGGCTAACGAGGTCAGAGGCTAACGAGGCTAATGAGGTCAGAGGCTAACGAGGTCAGAGGCTAATGAGGCTAACGAGGTCAGAGGCTAACGAGGCTAACGAGGTCAGAGGCTAACGAGGCTAATGAGGTCAGAGGCTAACGAGGTCAGAGGCTAACGAGGTCAGAGGCTAACGAGGCTAATGAGGTCAGAGGCTAATGAGGCTAACGAGGTCAGAGGCTAATGAGGCTAACGAGGTCAGAGGCTAACGAGTCCCTGAGAGCTGTTGGGGCTCACTGGGACCCCTCCCCCCCCTCCGCCCCCCCCGCCCCCCCGGGGGTCTCCCCCTTCCCCCCGCGGTGGGGGAGGGGCGCTGTACAGGTTTTGTAGGGGGGAGGGGCGGGCGCGTTTTTAACGAGGATTTGGGGCTAATAAAGGAGGATTTGGTTAACGGAGCCTGCTGGGGGGGAGGGGAGCGGCACTAACACACTAACACGGGGGGAGGGACAGGGGATGTATGGGATCCATAGGGACCCTGGGAGGGTGTGGGATCCATAGGGACCCTTAGGGGTGTATGGGATCCATAGGGACCCCTGGGGTGTATGGGATCCATAGAGACCCCTGGGGGTGTATGGGATCCATAGGGACCCTTGGGGGTGTATGGGATCCATAGGGACCCCTGGGGGTGTATGGGATCCATAGGGACCCCTGGGGGTTTATGGGATCCATAGGGACCCTTGGGGGTGTATGGGATCCATAGAGACCCCCTGGAATTGGATAGAATCCATAGGGACCCTGGGCATGTATGGGATCCATAGGGACCCCTGGGGGTGTATAGAATCTATAGGGGTCCCATAGACTCTATAGAATCCGTAGGGACCCCTGGGGGTGTATAGAATCTATAGGGGTTCCATAGACTCTACAGAATCCGTAGGGCCCCCCTAGGATTGTATGGAATCCACAGGAACCTTGGGATTGTATAGAATCCATAGGGACCCTGGGGGTGTATAGAATCCATAGGGACCCTGGGGGTGTATGGGACCCATAGGTACCCCCTAGACTCTATAGAATCCATAGGGACCCACGTCCCCCCTGGACCATACAGGGACCTCCCAGGCCGCGCCAGGTTCTTTAGGCACTGCTCCAGGTCGTATAGAATCCATACTGACCCTCCCCGGGGCCAGACAGGATCCATAGGGGAGCCATCAGGGACTGCCATAGGGACACCTATGGGGTGCCACAGAGACCCCCCAGGGCCATATAGGATCCATAGGGACCCCCCAGTGCCATATAGGATCCATAGGGACCCATATAGGATCCATAGGGGCTTACATAAGATCCACAGGGACCCCCCAGTGCCGCATAGGATCCATAGGGACCCATATAGGATCCATAGGCCCCCGGGCCGCCCTCAGCCCCGGGGTCTCTCTCTCTTGCAGGTCTCCCAGCAAGGACAAGGGCACCTGATGGCACCGAGCGACCCCCCCGGGCCCTATAGGGGCCATAGGGACCCCCGGGCCCTGCAGGAGCCCCTAAAGGAGCCATGGGGCCCTCCCGGGGCTCTATAGGACCCATATGGGCGCCCCCCCACCGCCGGGGGCTATAGGGACCGTTCACACCCCCAGGTCCCTATAGAACCCATATGGACCCCCCCATCCCCCACCCCTATAGGGAACTCAGGGACACTCCTGGTCCCTATAGGCCCCATATGGACACTCCCCCCGTGCCGGGGGCTATAGGGACCCCCCCCCCCCAGGTCCCTATAGGGCCCATATGGCCCCGCGCCGCGGTTTTCATGCGAATTAAGACGATTTTGGTGAAAGCCTTGGCTCCGCGCATGCGCCGCCCGGCAGTGATTGACAGCAACCATCGAGGCGAGGCTTTATTGGGCCCAGAGCGGCCGCGCGACGTCACTTCCGCCCAGGAAAAAGGCGAGAAACGCCACGAAGCGGAAGCCGGGGACCATCGAGAGGCGCTTCCGGCGCGGCGGAGCGGCCCGCGCGGGGGCGGAGCGGCCGCGCTCTCTGTGGCGCGCGGTCCTCCCAGCGGCCCCCCAGTTCGTCCCAGTGCTCCCAGTTCCCCCCCAGTCGCTCCCAGTGCCCCCCGCGGGCTCAGCGCAGCAGCCGGGCCAGCACCCAGCAGCCCAGCGTCACCCAGTGGCTGGCCCAGTTCAGCTCCGACCACTTGCGCACCGTGTAGGCCATGCCGTAGCCCTGAGGGGACAAGATGGCGGCGGGGGGTCCCGGCCCTGGGGCAGACCCCGAACCCGAGGGTTTTGGGGTTTTTTTGGGGGGTCTGGGGGTCTCACCTGCTCCTCCACGGCGTCCTCGGCCTCCACGTCGAACAGGGCTCCCAGGTAGGACAGGTGGAACAGAGCCAGGGCGCCCAGGGCTGCGTTCAGCGCCCGCACCCACAGCGTCTGCGGGGATCCCGGAACCCTCAGGGAGTGCCCCCAAACCCCAAAAACCTTCAGGGAGCGCCCTCAAAACCCAAAACCCTCAGAGAGTACCCCCAAACCCCAAAAACCCTCAGGGAGCGCCCCCAAAACCCTTCAGGGAGCGCCCTCAAAACCCAAAACCCTCAGGGAGTGGCTCCCAAACCCCAAAAAACTTCAAGGAGTGCCCCCAAAAACCTTCAGGGACTAACCACAAAACCCTTCAGGGAGAGCCCCCAAAAACCTTCAGGGAGCACCCCCAAACCCCAAAAACCTTCAGGGAGCACCCCCAAACCCCAAAAACCTTCAGGGAGCTCCCCCAAACACCAAAAAAAGTCAGGGACCTCACTCAAGCCTCTTCAGAGACCCTCAAGGAACCCTCAAATCCCCCTGGAGCCCCCCCGGATCCCCCCCAGGACCCCACAGACCCCCCAGGATCCCCCTCAGACCCCTCTGGATGCCCCCCAGGACCCCCCGGACCCCCATGAAGCCCACCTAGGGCCCCATGGACCCCCGTGGAACCCCCCCAGGACCCCCCAGACCCCACCCAGAGCCCCCCCGGCCCCCTGCTCACGTCCTTGTGGCGGTGGGCGCAGCGGGGGGGGCAGCGCTTGGACAGGACGCAGGCATCAAAGATGGCGGCCAGGCGCTGGCGCAGGGCTGGGCGGGGCAGGGGGCGGGGTCAGCGCGAGCCACGCCCACCACAGACCCCACACACACTCAGTAAGCCCCTCCCATCACCCATGACCACGCCCACATCTGCAAGTCCCACCCACAGCTCTTTAGGCCACGCCCATTTCGCCCAGGCCACACGCACATCGAGACTTTGCCCAAGCCCCACCCATTCTGCTCAGGCCACGCCCACCTAGCACATGACATTGTATTGACGCTCCACCCACAATGCATTGCCCCCGCCCACTCCTGACCCCTCCCACTCGTGGCTCCACCCACACCCTCAGATTCACCCACTTCTGGCCCCGCCCAAAGTCTCAGCCATGCCCACTCATGCCCCACCCATTCTCAGCCCCGCCCACTTCTGGCCCCACACAACCTCAGCCACGCCCACTTATGCCCCACCCAAATTCTCAGCCCTGCCCAGTCCTGGCCCCACCCACAACTTCAGCTCCACCCTGTCCTGACCACACCCACACTTTTAGCCCCACCCACTCCTGGCCCCACCCACCCATCAAGCCCCACCCACTTTGCACTCCCACCCTATTAGGTTCCTCCCACCTCTGGCATTCCTCTGGCTCCGCCCCTCCCGTAGCCCCGCCCCTTAAAGGGCCAGCACTGACCAAGACTCAGCCCCGCCCACCCAGGCCCCGCCTCTTAAAGGGCCAGCAATGTGACAGCCACGCCCACCCAGGCCCCGCCCCTTAAAGGACCAGTGCTGTGGATCAGCCCCACCCACCCAAGCCCCGCCCCTTGAAGGGCCAGCGCTGACCATGACTCCACCCCACCCACCCAGGCCCCGCCCCTTAAAGGGCCAGTGCTGACCGTGATACAGCCCTGCCCACCCAAGCCACGCCCCTTAAAGGGCCAGTGCTGTGATAGCCCCACGCACCCAAGCCCCACCCCTTAAAGAGCCAGGGCTATGACAGCCATGCCCACCCATAGCCCCACCCCTTAAAGGGCCAGCACTGGATAAGACTCAGCCCCGCCCACCCAAGCCCCGCCCTTTAAAGGGCCAGTGCTGACCATGACTCTGCCCCACCCACCCAAGCCCCGCCCCTTAAAGGGCCAGCGCTGTGACAGCCACGCCCACCCATAGCCCCGCCCCTTAAAGGGCCAGCACTGAATGAGACTCAGCCCTGCCCACCCAAGCCACGCCCCTTAAAGGGCCAGCGCTGACCGTGCCTGAGCCCCGCCCACCGAGGCCCCGCCCCTTAAAGGGCCAGCGCTGACCGTGCCTGAGCCCCGCCCACCCAAGCCCCGCCCCTTAAAGGGCCAACACTGACTGACTCTGCCCTGCCCACCCAGGCCCCGCCCCTTAAAGGGCCAACACTGACAGACTCCACCCTGCCCACCCAGGCCCCGCCCCTTAAAGGGCCAGCGCTGACCGTGCTCGGCGTAGGTGATGAGGCCCAGGGAGAGCAGCACTGCGGCCAGGTGGAAACTGAGGCCCTGGGGGGACAGGGGGGCTTTGGGGTGGGTTTTGGGGGTCCCAGGGAGGATTTTGGGGTCTTTGGGGTGGGTTTTGGGGGTCCCAGGGAGGATTTTGGGGTCTTTGGGGTGGGTTTTGGGGGTCCCAGGGAGGATTTTGGGGTCTTTGGGGTGGGTTTTGGGGGTCCCAGGGAGGATTTTGGGGTCTTTGGGGTGGGTTTTGGGGGTCCCAGGGAGGATTTTGGGGTCTTTGGGGTGGGTTTTGGGGGTCCCAGGGAGGATTTTGGGGTCTTTGGGGTGGGTTTTGGGGGTCCCAGGGAGGATTTGGGGGTCTTTGGGGTGGGTTTTGGGGGTCCCAGGGAGGATTTTGGGGTCTTTGGGGTGGGTTTTGGGGGTCCCAGGGAGGATTTTGGGGTCTTTGGGGTGGGTTTTGGGGGTCCCAGGGAGGATTTGGGGGTCTTTGGGGTGTGTTTTGGGGGTCCCAGGGAGGATTTTGGGGTCTTTGGGGTGGGTTTTGGGGGTCCCAGAGTGGATTTTGGGGGTCTAGGGAGGATTTTGGGGGTCCCAGGGTGGATTTTGGGGGTCCCAGGGTGGATTTTGGGGGTCCCAGGGTGGATTTTGGGGGTCCCAGAGTGGATTTTGGGGGTCCCAGGGTGGATTTTGGGGGTCCCAGAGTGGATTTTGGGGGTCCCAGGGTGGATTTTGGGGGTCCCAGGGTGGGTTTTGGGGGTCCCAGGGTGGGTTTTGGGGGTCTAGGGAGGATTTTGGGGGTCCCAGGGTGGATTTGGGGGTCCCAGCATGGGTTTGGGGGTGTCCGGGGGTCCCTGGGGGGAATGGTGGGGTCTTTGGGGGGGTCTAGGGGTCTTTGGGGTGGATTTTGGGGGACCAAGGGAGAATTTGGGGTACCAGAGTGGATTTGGGGGTCCCAGGGAGGATTTTGGGGGTCCCAGAGTGGATTTTGGGGGTCTAGGGAGGATTTTGGGGGTCCCAGGGTGGATTTTGGGGGTCCCAGGGTGGATTTTGGGGGTCCCAGGGTGAATTTTGGGGGTCCCAGGGTGGATTTGGGGGTACCAGGGTGGATTTTGGGGGTACCAGGGAGGATTTGGGGGTCCCAGGGAGGATTTTGGGGGTCCCAGAGTGTATTTTGGGGGTCTAGGGAGGATTTTTGGGGTCCCAGGGTGGATTTTTGGGGTCTAGGGAGGATTTTGGGGGTCCCAGGGTGGATTTTGGGGGTCCCAGGGTGGATTTTGGGGGTCCCAGGGTGGATTTTGGGGGTCTAGGGAGGATTTTGGGGGTCCCAGGGTGGATTTTGGGGGTCCCAGGGTGGATTTTGGGGGTCCCAGGGTGGATTTTGGGGGTGATTTGGGGTTCTTTAGGGTCCCTCACGTGCAGCAGGGCGCTGGGTGTATTTCAGAGTATTTTTGGTGTAATTTTGGGATGATTTTGCGGTGATTTTGGGTGATTTTTGGGATAATTTTGGGATGATTTGGGGATACTTTTAGGATATTTTTGGGATGATTTTTCGATAGTTTTGGGATAATTTTGGGATATTTTGGGTCACTCACGTGCAGCAGGTTGCTGGGTGTATCTCAGGGTATTTTTGGTGTAATTTTGGGATGATTTTGGGATAATTTTGGGATGATTTTGGGATGATTTTGCGATGATTTCGGGATAATTTTTGGGATATTTTTGGGATGATTTGGGGATAATTTCGGGATGATTTTGGGTTATTTTTGGGATGATTTTGGGATAATTTTGGGATGATTTTGGGCTATTTTTGGGATAATTTTGGGATGTTTTTGGGATGATTCTGGGCTATTTTTGGGATGATTTTGGGATATTTTTGGGATATTTTTTGGATAATTTTGGGTTATTTTGGGGATGATTTTGGGCTATTTTTGGGCTATTTTTGGGATAATTTTGGGATGTTTTTGGGATGATTTTGGGCTATTTTTGGGATGATTTTGGGCTATTTTTGAGATATTTTTGGGATAACTTTGGGTTATTTTTGGGATGATTTTGGGCTATTTTTGGGATATTTTTGAGGTATTTTTGGGGTGATTTTGGGATGATTTTGGGATAACTTCGGGGTGTTTTTGGGATATTTTTGGGATTATTTTGGGATGTTTTTGGGACGATTTTGGGCTATTTTTGGGATGTTTTTGGGATGATTTTGGGCTATTTTTGGGATAATTTTGGGATGATTTTGGGCTATTTTTGGGATAATTTTGGGATGATTTTGGGCTATTTTTGGGCTGTTTTTGGGTTATTTTTGGGGTGATTTTGGGCTATTTTTGGGTTATTTTTGGGGGTGATTTTGGGATGATTTTGGGATGATTTTGGGCTATTTTTGGGCTGTTTTTGGGGTGATTTTGGGATGTTTTTGGGATAATTTTGGGCTGTTTTTGGGATAATTTTGGGATGATTTTGGGCTATTTTTGGGCTGTTTTTGGGCTATTTTGTGTGATTTGGGTCACTCACGTGCAGCAGGGCGCTGGCCGCGTAGGTTCCCAGCACAGCGGCGAAGGTGCCCAAGCGCCGAGCGGTCTGGAACACGTCTGGGGACAAGAGTGACCTCAGTGACCACACCAGTGACCACACCAGTTAAACCAGTAACCGCCCAGTTAAACCAGTAACCAACAGTGACCACACCAGTAACCGCCCAGTAACCGCCCAGTTAAACCAGTGACCAACAGTGACCACACCAGAAACTGCCCAGTAACACCAGTGACACCAGTGAGCACCCAGTGCCAGGTCTGAAACACGTCTGGGGACAAGAGTGACCTCAGTGACCACACCAGTTAAACCAGTAACTGCCCAGTAACCACCCAGTTAAACCAGTAACCAACAGTGACCAGCAGTGAGCACCCAGTGCCAGGTCTGAAACACATCTGGGGACAAGAGTGACAACCGGGGACCATTGGTGACACCAGTGACCACACCAGTTAAACCAGTAACCGCCCAGTTAAACCAGTAACCAACAGTGACCACACCAGTAACTGCCCAGTAACACCAGTGTGCACCAGTGTGCACCCAGTGCCAGGTCTGAAACACGTCTGGGGACACAAGAGTGACCTCAGTGACACCAGTGACCACCAGTTAAACCAGTGACCACCAGTTAAACCAGTGACACCAGTGACCGCCAGTTAAACCAGTGACACCAGTGACCACCACTTAAACCAGTGACACCAGTTAAACCAGTGACACCAGTGACACCAGTTAAACCAGTGACCAACAGTGACCACCAGTTAAACCAGTGACCAACAGTGACCACCAGTTAAACCAGTGACACCAATGACCACCAGTTAAACCAGTAACTGCCCAGTAACACCAGTAACACCAGTGAGCACGCAGTGCCAGGTCTGAAACATGTCTGGGGACAAGAGTGACCATGAGTGACCATCAGTTAAACCAGTAACTGCCCAGTTAAACCAGTGACTGCCCAGTTAAACCAGTGACTGCCCAGTTAAACCAGTAACTGCCCAGTTAAACCAGTGACTGCCCAGTTAAACCAGTAACTGCCCAGTTAAACCAGTAACACCAGTGACACCAGTGACACCAGTAACTGCCCAGTGAGCACCCAGTGCCAGCTCTGAAACACATCTGGGGACAGAAGAGTGACCTCAGTGACCACACCAGTTAAACCAGTAACTGCCCAGTTAAACCAGTGACCAACAGTGACCACACCAGTAACAGCCCAGTAACCACCAGTGACCACCAGTTAAACCAGTGACACCAGTGACACCAGTAACCACGGCAGTGACTGCCCCAGTACCTACCAGTGTCCCCCAGCCCCTCCCAGTCCATCCCAGTCCCTCCCAGTTTGATCCCAGTCCCTCCCAGTTTGACCCCAGTCCCTCCCAGTCCATCCCAGTCCCTCCCAGTCCATTCCCAGTCCCTCCCAGTCCATTCCCAGTCCCTCCCAGTTTGACCCCAGTCCCTCCCAGTCCATTCCCAGTCCCTCCCAGTCCCTCCCAGTCCATTCCCAGTCCCTCCCAGTCCATTCCCAGTCCCTCCCAGTCCATTCCCAGTCCATTCCCAGTCCCTCCCAGTCCATTCCCAGTCCATCCCAGTCCCTCCCAGTCTGATCCCAGTCCCTCCCAGTCCATCCCAGTCCCTCCCAGTTTGATCCCAGTCCATCCCAGCCCCTCCCAGTTTGATCCCAGTCCATCCCAGTCCCTCCCAGTTTGATCCCAGTCCCTCCCAGTTTGATCCCAGTCCCTCCCAGTTTGATCCCAGTCCCTCCTAGTTTGATCCCAGTCCATCCCAGTCCCTCCCAGTTTGATCCCAGTCCATCCCAGTCCATTCCCAGTCCCCCCCAGTTTGATCCCAGTCCCTCCCAGTCCATCCCAGTCCCTCCCAGTTTGATCCCAGTCCCTCCCAGTCCATTCCCAGTCCATCCCAGTTTGATCCCAGTCCCTCCCAGTCCATCCCAGTCCCTCCCAGTCTGATCCCAGCGCTCACAGGTGTGCAGCCAGCGGCTCATGGGCAGGTTCCAGTCTGATCCCAGTCCCTCCCAGTTTGCTCCCAGTCCATCCCAGTCCCTCCCAGTTTGCTCCCAGTCCATCCCAGTCCCTCCCAGTCCCTCCCAGTCTGATCCCAGTCCCTCCCAGTTTGATCCCAGTCCCTCCCAGTCCATCCCAGTCCATCCCAGTCCCTCCCAGTTTGCTCCCAGTCCATCCCAGTCCCTCCCAGTTTGCTCCCAGTCCCTCCCAGTCCATCCCAGCCCCTCCCAGTCCCTCCCAGTTTGATCCCAGCGCTCACAGGTGTGCAGCCAGCGGCTCATGGGCAGGTTCCAGTTTGTCACCACCTCGGCCATGGAGCGCGGCAGCTCCACCCGCAGGGGGCGCGACACCGCCAGGTCCCTGCGGGGACAATGGGACAGTGACACTGTGACACTCAGGGACACCGCCAGGTCCCTGTGGGGACAATGGGGACAGTGTGACACTCAGGGACACCGCCAGGTCCCTGTGGGGACAACGTGACAGTGACACTGTGACACTCAGGGACACCGCCAGGTCCCTGTGGGGACAATGGGGACAGTGACAATGTGACACTCAGGGACACCGCCAGGTCCCTGTGGGGACAATGGGGACAGTGACAATGTGACACTCAGGGACACCGCCAGGTCCCTGCGGGGACAATGTGACAGTGACAATGTGACACTCAGGGACACCGCCAGGTCCCTGTGGGGACAATGTGACAGTGACACTGTGACACAGTGACAGTGTGACAGTGACACCGCCAGGTCCCTGAGGGGACAATGGGGACAGTGACAGGGACAGTGTGACACACAGCGACACCGCCACGTCCCTTTGGGGACAATGGGGACAGTGACACTGTGACAGGGGGACAGTGTCAGGGACACCGCCAGGTCCCTGCGGGGACAGTGGGGACAGTGTGACACATGGGGACAGTGTCACAGGGACAGTGTCACACAGGACAGTGTCATTTTGGGTGTGTCAGTGTCACTCTGGGTGTGTCAGTGTCATTTTGGGTGTGGTCAGTGCCACTTTGGGACAGGTCAGTGTCACTCTGGGTGTGTCAGTGTCACTCTGGGTGTGGTCATTGTCACTTTGGGTGTGGTCAGTGTCCCCAGGGGTGTCCCCAGGTGTCCCCAGGGGTGTCCCCAGGTGTCCCCAGGCTCACCAGGTGAGGTGCTCGTGGCGCACGGTGGCCCCGGAGCCTGCCAGGGTGGCCGTGGTGTCACCGTGGGGAGGGTCAGTGTCACTGTGGGTGTGTCAGTGTCACTCTGGGTGTGGTCAGTGTCACTCTGGGTGTGTCAGTGTCACTCTGGGTGTGTCAGTGTCACTTTGGGACAGGTCAGTGTCACTTTGGGTGTGTCAGTGTCACTCTGGGTGTGGTCAGTGTCACTTTGGGTGTGTCAGTGTCACTCTGGGTGTGGTCAGTGTCACTCTGGGTGTGGTCATTGTCACTCTGAGTGTGTCAGTGTCACTCTGGGTGTGGTCAGTGTCACTCTGGGTGTGTCAGTGTCACTCTGGGTGTGGTCAGTGTCACTTTGGGTGTGTCAGTGTCACTTTGGGTGTGTCAGTGTCACTCTGGGTGTGGTCAGTGTCACTCTGGGTGTGGTCATTGTCACTCTGGGTGTGTCAGTGTCACTCTGGGTGTGGTCATTGTCACTCTGGGTGTGTCAGTGTCACTCTGGGTGTGTCAGTGTCACTTTGGGTGTGGTCAGTGTCACTCTGGGTGTGGTCAGTGTCACTCTGGGTGTGGTCAGTGTCACTTTGGGACAGGTCAGTGTCACTCTGGGTGTGTCAGTGTCACTCTGGGTGTGTCAGTGTCACTTTGGGTGTCGTGGGGTCAGTTGTCACTCTGGGTGTGGTCAGTGTCACTCTGGGTGTGGTCATTGTCACTCTGGGTGTGTCAGTGTCACTCTGGGTGTGGTCAGTGTCACTTTGGGTGTGGTCAGTGTCACTGTGGGTGTGTCAGTGTCACTCTGGGTGTGGTCAGTGTCACTCTGGGTGTGTCAGTGTCACTCTGGGTGTGGTCAGTGTCACACAGGGGGTGGGTCAGTGTCCCCAGGGGTGTCCCCAGGTGTCCCCAGGCTCACCAGGTGAGGTGCTCGTGGCGCACGGTGGCCCCGGAGCCTGCCAGGGTGGCCGTGGTGTCACCGTGGGAGGGTCAGTGTCACTGTGGGTGTGTCAGTGTCACTCTGGGTGTGGTCAGTGTCACTCTGGGTGTGTCAGTGTCACTCTGGGTGTGTCAGTGTCACTTTGGGACAGGTCAGTGTCACTTTGGGTGTGTCAGTGTCACTCTGGGTGTGGTCAGTGTCACTTTGGGTGTGTCAGTGTCACTCTGGGTGTGGTCAGTGTCACTCTGGGTGTGGTCATTGTCACTCTGAGTGTGTCAGTGTCACTCTGGGTGTGGTCAGTGTCACTCTGGGTGTGTCAGTGTCACTCTGGGTGTGGTCAGTGTCACTTTGGGTGTGTCAGTGTCACTTTGGGTGTGTCAGTGTCACTCTGGGTGTGGTCAGTGTCACTCTGGGTGTGGTCATTGTCACTCTGGGTGTGTCAGTGTCACTCTGGGTGTGGTCATTGTCACTCTGGGTGTGTCAGTGTCACTCTGGGTGTGTCAGTGTCACTTTGGGTGTGGTCAGTGTCACTCTGGGTGTGGTCAGTGTCACTCTGGGTGTGGTCAGTGTCACTTTGGGACAGGTCAGTGTCACTCTGGGTGTGTCAGTGTCACTCTGGGTGTGTCAGTGTCACTTTGGGTGTGGTCAGTGTCACTCTGGGTGTGGTCAGTGTCACTCTGGGTGTGGTCATTGTCACTCTGGGTGTGTCAGTGTCACTCTGGGTGTGGTCAGTGTCACTTTGGGTGTGGTCAGTGTCACTGTGGGTGTGTCAGTGTCACTCTGGGTGTGGTCAGTGTCACTCTGGGTGTGTCAGTGTCACTCTGGGTGTGGTCAGTGTCACACAGGGGGTGGGTCAGTGTCCCCAGGGGTGTCCCCAGGTGTCCCAGGCTCACCAGGTGAGGTGCTCGTGGCGCACGGTGGCCCCGGAGCCTGCCAGGGTGGCCGTGGTGTCACCGTGGGGAGGGTCAGTGTCACTTTGGGTGTGGTCAGTGTCACTCTGGGTGTGGTCAGTGTCACACAGGGGGTGAGTCAGTGTCCCCAGGGGTGTCCCCAGGTTTCCCCAGGTGTCCCCAGGTGTCCCCAGGCTCACCAGGTGAGGTGCTCGTGGCGCACGGTGGCCCCGGAGCCTGCCAGGGTGGCCGTGGCCTCGGACAGGAAGGCCACGAAGTAGTTGCTGAAGTGGAAGGACAGGGCGCTCTCGTAGGCGCGGAGCCACCTAGCGGCCGGGAGGACCCAGGGCATGGCAGGGGGGGAAATGGGGGGGAGAAAATGGGGGGTTTGGGGGGGATTTGGGGAGAAATGGGGGAATTTGGGGGAAAAGGGGAAGATTGGGGGGGTTTGGGGGGAAATTGGGGGGAAGGGGAAGATTTGGGGGGATTTGGGGAGGAAATGAGGGGGGTTGGGGGCGTTGAGGGGAAATTGGGGGGGATTTGGAGGGAAATGGGGGGGATTTGGGGGAAGAGGGGAAGATTTGGGGGGGATTTGGGGGGGAAAACGAGGATTTGGGGGGATTTGGGGAGGAAATGAGGGGGTTTGGGGGAGGAAAACAGAAGATTTGGGGGGATTTGGGGGGACACATGGGGGTTTGGGGACATTTGGGGGATTTGGGGGAAATGGGAAAAGGGGGAAGATTTGGGGGAGATTTGGGGAGGAAATGGGGGGATTTGGGGGAAAATTGGGGGGGATTTGGGGGAGAAATGGGGGGTTTGGGGGACACTCATTAGGGTGCCACCCCCACCTCACGTCCCTCAATGTCCTCCCCCCAAAATCCCCCCAGGGACCCCCAAAATCCTCCCCAAATTCCCCCCAGGGACCCTGAAAAATCCCCAAAATCCACTCCAGACCCCAAAATCCACCCAGGGACCCCCCAAATCTTCCAGGGACCCCCAAAATCCCCCCCAAATCCCCCAAACTCCACCCCAAATCCCCCCTGGGACCCCCAAATCCCCCAAATTCATCCCTGAAATCCCCAGGGACCCCCAAATCCCCCCCAAATCCCCCCAAATTCCCCCCTCACCTGGCGAAGACACTCCTGGGCAGCACCGAGAGAAAAAGAAATGTCAGTTTGGGATTTTGGGGGAATTTGGGGGGATTTTGGGGGTCCCTGAGGGATTTTGGGGGGAATTTGGGGGAATTTTGGGGGTCCCTGAGGGATTTTGGGGGGATTTGGGGAATTTTGGGGGTCCCTGAGGGATTTTGGGGGGAATTTGGGGGATTTTGGGGGTCCCTGAGGGATTTTGGGGGAATTTGGGGGGATTTTGGGGGTCCCTGAGGGATTTTGGGGGGAATTTGGGGGAATTTGGGGGTCCCTGAGGGATTTTGGGGGGATTTGGGGAATTTTGGGGGTCCCTGAGGGATTTTGGGGGGAATTTGGGGGGATTTTTGGGGGGTCCCTGAGGGATTTTGGGGGAATTTGGGGTGCCTGGGAGGGTTTTTTGAGGGTCCCTGAGGGATTTTGGGTTTCCATGGGGGATTTTGGGGTCCTTGGGGGCATTTTGGGGGGTCCCTGGAGGGTTTTTGGGGCATTTTGGGGGTCGTGGGGGTTTTTTTTGGGGGGTTTTTGGGGGGGTTTGGGATGGATTTGGGGGATCTTTTGGGGTGGATTTGCGGATATTTTGGGGGATCTTCTGGGGGATATTTTGGGGTGAATTTTTGGGTATTTTGGGGATATTTTGGTGTGGATTTGGGGTATTTTTTGGGATATTTTTGAGGATATTTTGGGATGGATTTGTGGATATTTTGGGGAATATTTTGGGATAGATTTGGGGGTGCCTTGGGGATATTTTGTGAGATATTTTGTGATGGATTTGGGGTATTTTTGGGGGATATTTTGGGGTCGATTTGGGGTGGATTTGCAGATATTTTGGGGAATATTTTGGGATGGATTTCGGTGATTTTTGGGGAATATTTTGGGGTGGATTTGCAGGTATTTTTGGGGTTGATTTGGAGTAGATTTGGGGTCAATTTGGTGTGGATTTTGGGGGTATTTTGAGGCTATTTTGGGGTGGATTTCGAGTGGATTTTGGGGTGGATTTGGGGTGAATTTATGGATATTTTGGGGTGGATTTGGGGTGGATTTGGGTCATTTTTGGGGGATATTTTGGGGTGAATTTGTGGGTATTTTGGAGAGGATTTGGGGGATATTTTGCAGTGGACTTGTGGATATTTTGGGGGATATTTAGTGAAATTTTTGGGGTGGAGTTGGGGTATTTTGGGCATATTTTGGGGTGGATTTGAAGAAAATTTGGGGGATATTTTGGATGGATTTGAGAGATGTTTTGGGGTGATTTGTGGTGGATTTGGGTCATTTTTTGGGGATATTTTGGGGTGAATTTGTGGATATTTTGGGAATATTTTGGTGTGGATTTGGGGGATATTTTGAAGATATTTTGGGGGATATTTTGGGATGTATTTGGGTTGATTTCAGGTGAATTTGTGGGAATTTGGGGTGAATTTGGGGATGTTTTGGGATGGATTTGGGGGCTATTTTGGGTTGGATTTACAGATATTTTGGGGGATGTTTTGGGGTTGATTTGTGGATATTTTGGGGGATAATTTGGAAAGGATTTGGGGATATTTTGAGGATATTTTGGGGATATTTTGGGGTGAATTTGTGGATATTTTGGGGGATAATTTGGGATGGATTTGGGGGATATTTTGGGGATATTTTGGGGAGGATTTGTGGATATTTTGGGGAATATTTTGGGGTGGATTCGGGGGGGATTTGGGGAGGATTTGGGGTCAATTAGGGGAATATTTTGGGATGGATTTGGGGTGGATTTGGGGATATTTTCAGAGATATTTCAGGGTGGATTTGGGGATATTTTGGGATGGATTTGGGGTCGATTTGGGATGGATTTGTGGATATTTTGGGGGATGTTCTTGGGGTGAATTTGGGGTGGATTTGGGGATATTTTGGGGATGTTTTGGGGCAGTTCAGGTATATTTTGGGGGATATTTTTGGATGGATTTGGGTCATTTTTGGGGGATATTTTGGGGTGGATTTGGGGGATCTTTTGAGGATATTTTGGGGGATTTTTTGGGGGTGGATTTGAGGGTATTTTGGGGTGAATTTTTGGGTATTTTGGGGTGGATTTGGGGATATTTTGGGGTGGATTTGGGGTATATTTTGAGGATATTTTCGGGTGGATTTGGGATATTTTTGAGGATACTTTGGGGATATTTTGGGGAATATTTTGGGATATTTTTGGGATATTTTGGGGCTATTTTGGGGTCTCACCGGCGCAGAGCTCTCGCCCCATAGAGCGGCAGCAGGCTGGAGAACAGCAACGGAGCCAGGCAGGGGTGGGGGTTTTTGGGGTGGATTTGGGATATTTTGGGATATTTTGGAGTGGATTTGGGGTGGATTTTGAGTGGATTTTGGGTGGATTTGAGAGGCATTTGGGGTATTTTTTGGGGTGGATTTGGGGATATTTTGGGAGATATTTTGGGATGGATTTGGGGTCGATTTGGGATGGATTTGTGGATATTTTGGGGGATATTTTGGGGTGGATTTGGGTCATTTTTGGGGGATATTTTGGGGTGGATTTGTGGTATTTTTTGGGGATATTGTCAGGATATTTTGGGGTGGATTTGGGATATTTTTGGGATATTTTGGGATATTTTGGGGTGGATTTTGGGTGGATTTGGGTCATTTTTTGGGGGATATTTTGGGATGGACTTGGGGTGGATTTGCAGATATTTTGGGGGGTTTTTGGGATGGATTCCGGTGATTTTTGGGGAATATTTTGGGGCAGATTTGCGGAAATTTTGGGGGATATTTTAGGATATTTTTGGGGATATTTTGGGGTCGATTTGGGGTGGATTTGGGGGACATTTTGGGGTCAATTTCGGGTTGATGTGAGGGATATTTTGGGGATAATTTGGGGATATTTTGAGGATATTTTGGGGTGGTTCAGGGATATTTTCAGGAATATTTTGGGGTGGATTTATGGTATTTTTTGGGGATATTTTCAGGATATTTTGGGGTGGATTTGGGGATATTTTGGGATGGATTTGTGGATATTTTGGGGAATGTTCTTGGGGTGGATTTGAGAGGCATTTGTGGTGTTTTTTGGGGTGATTTGGGGATATTTTGGGATACTTTGGGATGGATTTGGGGTATTTTTGGGGATATTTTGGGATATTTTGGGATGGTTTTGGGGGATATTTTGGGTGAATTTGAGAGGTATTTTGGGATGGATTTGGGGTATTTTTGGGGATATTTTGGGGTCGATTTGGGGGATATTTTGAGGATATTTTGGGGATAATTTGGGGATATTTTGGGGTGAATTTGAGATATTTTAGGATATTTTTGGGGATATTTTGGGGTCGACTTGGGGTGGATTTGGGGGACATTTTGGGGTCAATTTCGGGTTGATGTGAGGGATATTTTGGGGATATTTTGGGGATAATTTGAGGATATTTTGGGGTGGTTCAGGGATATTTTCAGGAATATTTTGGGGTGAATTTGGGGGATATTTTGGGGGATATTTTGGGGTGGATTTGTGGTATTTTTTGGGAATATTTTCAGGATATTTCGGGGTGGATTTGGGGTCGATTTGGGATGGATTTGGGGATATTTTGGGGGATGTTCTTGGGGTGGATTTGGGGATATTTTCAGAGATATTTCAGGGTGGATTTGGGGATATTTTGGGGATGTTTTGGGGCAGTTCAGGGATATTTTGGGGGATATTTTTGGATGGATTTGGGTCATTTTTGGGGGATATTTTGGGGTGGATTTGGGTCATTTTTGGGGGATATTTTTGGATGGATTTGGGTCATTTTTGGGGGATATTTTGGGGTGGATTTGGGTCATTTTTGGGGGATATTTTGGGGTGGATTTGTGGTATTTTTTGGGGATATTTTCAGGATATTTTGGGGTGGATTTGCAGATACTTTGAGGAATATTTTGGGGTAAATTTGGGCTATTTTGGGGTCTCACCGGCGCAGGGCTCTCGCCCCATACAGGGGCAGCAGCAGGCTGGAGAACAGCAACGGCGCCGGGCAGGGGTTGGGGGTTTTGGGATGGATTTGGGATATTTTTGGGATATTTTGGGGTGGATTTTGGGTGGATTTTGAGTGGATTTGATAGGCATTTGGGGTATTTTTTGGGGTGGATTTGGGGATATTTTGGGGTGGATTTGGGGGATATTTTGAGGATATTTTGGGGTGGATTTGGGATATTTTTGATGATACTTTGGGGATATTTTGGGGATATTTTGGGGAATATTTTGGGATATTTTTTGGGATATTTTAGGACATTTTGGGGTCTCACCAGCGCAGGGCTCTCGCCCCGTAGAGGGGCAGCAGGCTGGAGAACAGCAACGGCGCCGGGCAGGGGTTGGGGGTTGGGGTTTTTGGGGATATTTTGGGATATTTTGGGATATTTTTGGGTGAATTTGGGGGTCTCACCGGCGCAGAGCTCTCGCCCCGTAGAGGGGCAGCAGGCTGGAGAACAGCAACGGAGCTGGGCAGGGGTTGGGGTTTTGGGGTCCCTGTCGGGGTTGGGGTTTTTGGGATGGATTTGGGATATTTTTTGGGATATTTTGGGATATTTTGGGGTCTCACCGGCGCAGGGCTCTCGCCCCGTACAGGGGCAGCAGGCTGGAGAACAGGAACGGAGCCACACAGGTGCTGATCAGGAGGCACAGCAGGGCCAGGCCGAGGCTGCGCAGAGCTTTGCGCGCCCACGCCGCGCTCTGGGGGACCCCGAGAGCCAAAAATCAGTCAGAGAGACCCCGAAATGAGCGGGAGAGACCCCAAAAACCACGAAATCAGTGAGAGGAACCCCAGAGAGATCCCAGAGAGACCCCGAAATAGGGAGAGAGACCCCGAAATCAGTGAGAGAAACCCCAAAATCAGTGAGAGAGACCCCAGAGAGACCCCAAAAATAGTGGGAGACCCCAAAATCAGTGAGAGAAACTCCAGAGAGACCCCAGAGAGACCCCAAAATCAGTGAGAGAGACCCCGAAATCAGTGAGAGAAACCCCAAAGAGACCCCAGAGAACCCCAAAATCAGTGAGGAAGACCCCGAAATCAGTGAGAGAGAGCCCAGAGAGACCCCAAAAATAGGGAGAGACCCCAAAATCAGTGAGAGAAACCCCAGAGAGACCCCCAGAGAGACCCCAGAGAGACCCCAAAAATAGTGAGAGACCCCAAAATCAGTGAGAGAGACCCCAGAGAGACCCCAGAGAGACCCCGAAATCAGTGAGAAAGACCCCGAAATCAGTGAGAGAGACCCCAGAGAGAGCCCAAACCCCAAAATCAGTGAGAGAAACCAGAAATCAGTGAGAGAGACCCCAGAGAGACCCCAAAAATAGGGAGAGACCCCAAAATCAGTGAGAGAGACCCCGGAATCAGTGAGAGAGACCCCA
>JAXCHO010000721.1:0-25201 GCA_036630365.1 Acanthiza pusilla
TTGGGGTCCCCCAGGTGTGTCCAGGGGGTCTCAGGTGTGTCCGGGGGGTCTCAGGTGTGTCCGTGGGGGGTCCCTCAGCTATTTGGGGTCCCCCAGGTGTGTCCGGGGGGTCACCGCCCCCCCCCGCCCCCCCGCAGGTGTCCCCGGCAGTGTTTGCTGTCACCTGCCGAGGTCACCCCCGGGCCAGACCGAGCGGCGCCAGCGCGGGGACAGCGAGGGGACAGTGGGGACAGCCCGGGGGGGCACGGGGACACCGAGGGGACAGAGGGGACAGCCCGGGGGGGCACGGGGACACCTAGGGGACATTGGGGACAGCCCGGGGGGGCACCGAGGGGACAGCCCGGGGGGGCATGGGGACACCGAGGGGACAGTGGGGACAGCCCGGGGGGGCACCGAGGGGACAGTGGGGACAGCCCGGGGGGGCATGGGGACACCGAGGGGACAGCCCGGGGGGGCATGGGGACATCGAGGGGACAGCCCGGGGGGGCATGGGGACACCGAGGGGACAGCCCGGGGGGGCATGGGGACAGCGAGGGGACAGCCCGGGGGGGCATGGGGACACCGAGGGGACAGCCCGGGGGGGCATGGGGACATCGAGGGGACAGCCCGGGGGGGCATGGGGACAGCGAGGGGACAGCCCGGGGGGCATGGGGACATCGAGGGGACAGCCCGGGGGGGCATGGGGACATCGAGGGGACAGCCCGGGGGGCATGGGGACATCGAGGGGACAGCCCGGGGGGGCATGGGGACATCGAGGGGACAGAGGGGACAGCCGGGGGGGGCACGGGGACATTGAGGGGACAGTGGGGACAGCCCGGGGGGGCACGGGGACATTGAGGGGACAGCCCGGGGGGGCACTGGGACACCGAGGGGACAGCCCGGGGGGACATGGGGACACGGGGGGGACATTGGGACAGCCCGGGGGGGCATGGGGACACGGGGGGGACATTGGGACAGCCCGGGGGGGCATGGGGACACGGGGGGGACATTGGAACAGCCCGGGGGACACGGGGGGGGGCATGGGGACATCGAGGGGACATTGGGGACATTGGGGACAGGCTGGGGGGGACATTGGGGACATCGAGGGGACAGCGGGGACAGGCGGGGGGGACATTGGGGACACGGGGGGGACACGGGGAGGACATTGGGACGGCGGAGGGACGTTGGGGACATCGAGGGGACAGGCCGGGGGACACAGGGGGGCATGGGGGCGACAGCAGGGGACAACCCGGGGGGCGACACGGGGACAGGGTGGGGCGGGGGACACCGAGGAGGGGACATTGGGGACACGGGGGGGGACACGGGGCAACACCGAGGACACGGTGGGGACAGCCCGGAGGGGACACGGGGGCGGGGGGGACATGGGGACATCGATGGGGGGACAGCGGGGACACGGGGGGGGACACAGGGACGAGGGGGGGACATTGGGGACATTGAGGAGAGGGACAGGGGGACAATGGGGGGACATCGTGGGGACATGGGGACATCTGGAAGGGGACACGGGGGGACATTGGGGACAGCCCGGGGACACCGCGGGGGGGGACATTGGGGACATCGAGGGCACGGGGACAAGCCAGGGGGACATTGGGGACACGGGGGGACATCGGGGACATGGAGGAGAGGGACAGGGGACAGTGGGGGGGACATTTGGGACAGTCCTGGGACACGGGGGGACACGGGGGGACATCGGGGACAGCTCAGGGGGACATTGGGGACCCGCGGGGACACCGAGGACACGCGGGGGGGACGCGGTGGCCTCGGGGGGCGGTGGCGCCGCGGGGACATTGGGGACAGCGGTGGCGCCGCGGCTGTGGCCTTGAGGTGGCGCCGGCGCGGCAGCGATGTGACATCGACGGTGACACCGATGTGACATCGACGGTGACACTGATGGGACATCGATGGTGACATCGGGGCGGTGGCGATGGTGGCACCGCGGGGGACAGGGATGGTGGCGGTGGTTGGGGACATTGGTGGCAGTGGCTGGGGACATTGGTGGCAGCGATGGTGGCACTGAAGTGACAGCGATGGGGACAATGAAGTGACACTGAAGTGACAGGGGTGGGGACAATGAAGTGATAGAGATGTGGCACTGTTGGTGGCACTGAAGTGACAGGGACGTGGCACTGAAGTGACAGTGATGGTGGCACTGAAGTGACAGTGATGGGGACACTGAAGTGACAGTGATGGGGACACTGAAGTGACAGTGATGGTGGCACTGAAGTGACAGCGATGGGGACACTGAAGTGACAGCGATGGGGACACTGAAGTGACAGTGATGGGGACACTGAAGTGACAGTGATGGTGACACTGAAGTGACAGTGATGGTGACACTGAAGTGACAGTGATGGTGGCACTGAAGTGACAGCGATGGGGACACTGAAGTGACAGTGATGGGGACACTGAAGTGACAGTGATGGGGACACTGAAGTGACAGTGATGGTGACACTGAAGTGACAGTGATGGTGGCGCTGAAGTGACAGTGATGTGACACTGGCAGTGGCAGTGGCGGCGGTGACACTGAGGGTGATGGGGACAGGGACAGACATGGGGACAGGGAGAGGGAAGGGACAGGACAAGGATGGGGACAGGGACAGGGACAAGGGACAGGGACAGGGATGGGACAGACACAGGGACAGGGCAGGAATGGGGACAGGGAAGGGACAGAAATGGGGACAGGACAGGATCGGGACAGGGACAGGGACAGGGACAGGGATGGGGACAGGGACACGGTTTGGGGACAGGGATGGGACAAGGGACAGAGATGGGGACAAGGACAGGGGACAGAAACGGACAGGACAGACATGGGGACGTGGATGGGGACAGGGATGGTGGCACCGGGGGGACAATGTCCCGAGGGATGACAGTGACAATGTGACAATGTCCAGGGGGGGTGACAGTGACAGTGACAATGTCCCGGGGGGGTGACAGTGACAGTGACAATGTCCCCAGGGGGTGACAGTGACAATGTCCGGGGGGGTGACAGTGACAGTGACAGTGACAATGTCCAGGGGGGGTGACAGTGACAGTGACAATGTCCCAATGTCCAGGGGGGTGACAGTGACAGTGACAATGTCCCAATGTCCAGGGGGGTGACAGTGACAGTGACAGTGACAATGTCCAGGGGGGGTGACAGTGACAGTGACAATGTCCCCAGGGGTGACAGTGACAATGTCCAGGGGGGTGACAGTGACAATGTCCCGATGTCCAGGGGGGGTGACAGTGACAGTGACAATGTCCCGGGGGGTGACAGTGACAATGTCCCGATGTCCAGGGGGGGTGACAGTGACAGTGACAGTGACAATGTCGGGGGGGGTGACAGTGACAATGTCCAGGGGAGGTGACAGTGACAATGTCCAGGGGGGGTGACAGTGACAGTGACAATGTCCAGGAGGTGACAGTGACAGTGACAATGTCCAGGAGGTGACAGTGACAGTGACAATGTCCAGGGGGGGTGACAGTGACAATGTGACAATGTCCAGGGGGGGTGACAGTGACAATGTCCAGGGGGGGTGACAGTGACAGTGACAATGTCCCGGGGGGGTGACAGTGACAGTGACAATGTCCAGGGGGGGTGACAGTGACAGTGACAATGTCCAGGGGGGGTGACAGTGACAATGGCCCGGGGGGGTGACAGTGACAGTGACAATGTCCCGGGGGGGTGACAGTGACAGTGACAATGTCCCCGAGGGTGTGACGTTGTCCCCGGGGGGGGGGTGTGTGTGACAGTGGCGCCGCCGTGTCGCCTCTGACGGTGACAATTGCGACACCGTGGGAAGGGTGGGGGGGGGAGGGGTCAGGGGTCGCCCCTCCCCCACCCTCCCCTCCCCCACCCAAACAAAAAATTCCAATTTTTTTTCCTTTTTTTGGTTTTTTTTCCTCTTTTTTTTTTTTTTTTTTTCCCTTATTTTTATTTTTTTTTTTTAATCCCGGGGTCACCCCTCCCCCTCCCCCACCCCTCCCCCCCCCCCCGCGACCCCTCCCCCACCCTCCCCACCCCCCAAAAAAAAACCGGAAGTGGGGGGAGGGGGAGGGGGAGAGGGGGAGGGGCCGCCCCTCCCCCACCCGGGCGGTACAAAACAATGAATGAATGAATTAATTACAATCACGGTAATTACAAAGGGGGGGGGGAGGGGAGAGGCCGCGGACGAGGGGGAGGGGTCCCCAAAATTGGGAGGGGGGGCGGAGACCCCCCTCCCCAAAAAAGACGGGGGAGGGGCCTGACCCCAATTTTGGGGGCGTGACCCCAAATTTTAGGGCCTGACCCAAATTTTGGGGAGGGTCCCCGAGGTTTGGGGGCTCCCAAATTTTGGGGAGGGGTCCCCAAATTTTTGAGGAGAGGTCCCAAATTTTTGGGAAGGGTCCCAAATTTTGGGGAGGGTGTTCCCCAATTTTTTGGGAGGGTGCTCCCCAATTTTTGGGAGGGGGTCCCCCAAATTTGGGGAGGGGTCCCCCCGTCACTGGGGGGTCCCCTCGGGGGTCCCGTCCAGCCCTCGCTGCTGCAGCTGCGCCCTCAGCACGGCGTTCTCGCTCTTCAGCTCCTCCATCTGGGGGGGGACATCCCAAAATTTGGGTGGGGGGGGGGCACGGCAGGGACCCCCTCCCCAAAATTCCCATTCTTTCCCCATTTTTCCCCTATTTTCCCCCATTTTTCCCCCTGTTTTTCCCTATTTTTTCCCATTTTTCGCCTTTTTTTCCCCATTTTTCCCCCATTTTTCCCTATTTTCCCCATTTTTTCCCATTTCCCCCCCATTTTTCCCCTTTTCCCCCCCATTTTTTGCCCTTCCCCCCCATTTTTCCCTATTTTCCCCATTTTTTGCCCTTCCCCCCCAAATTTCCCCATTTCCCCCCATTTTTTCCCCAATTTTCCCCCATTTCCCCCTCATTTTTTGCCTTTCCCCCCCAATTTTTTCCCTATTTTTTCCTCCCATTTCCTCCCCATTTTTCCCCATTTCCCCCCCATTTTTTCCCCTATTTTTCCCCTATTTTTTCCCATTTTCCCCCATTTTTTCCCCATTTTTCCCCTATTTTTCCCCTATTTTTTCCCATTTTCCCCCATTTTTTCCCCATTTTTCCCCTATTTTTCCCCTATTTTTTCCCATTTTCCCCCATTTTTTGCCCTTTTCCCCCCATTTTTTGCCCCAATTTTCCCTTTCCCCCCACATTTCTCTCCAGAAATTCCCCTTTTTTCCCCTCCCATTCCCCCCCCAAATTCTCCCATTTTCCCCCCATTTCTCTCCTCAATTTCCCAATTTCCCCAATTTTTCCCCCAAATTCCCCCAATTTCCACCCAAATTTCCCCAAATTCCACCCCAAATTTCCCCAAATTCCACCCCAAATTCCTCCAAATTCCACCCCAAATTCCCCCCATTTTCGCCCCAATTCTCCCGAAATTCTTCCATTCCCACCCCAAATTCCCTCATTTCCCCCCATTTCTCCTCCATTTCCCAAATTCCCCAATTTCCACCCCAAATTCCCCAATTTCCCCAAAATACTCCCATTTCCCCCCCCAATTCCACCCCAATTTCCCCCCAATTTCTCCCCAAATTCCCCCCGAATTTCCCCCCAAATTTCCCCAATTTCCCCCCATTTCCCAAATTCTCCCATTTCCACCCCAAATTTCCCCAATTTCCCCCCAAAATTCCCCCAAAATTTCCCCATTTTCCCCCAAATTCCCCCCCCCCCCCCCAATCAATGAACCCCCGTGGGACTTTCCCGGCAGAGGGGGCGTGGCCTATCCCATATAAGGCCAAACCCACGCCCACAAAGCGCGTGACACATCCCATATAAGGCAAAGCCACGCCCACAGTGGGCGGGGCCTATCCATTCACGGCGCTCCCGCCGCTCCCGGGGGGTGAATTTCGCGGCGATTTTTGGGGAGATTTTTGGGGTTTTTGGGGGCGCTCCGCGGGCGGGGCGGGGCCTATCGCGACAGTACCTGCTGTCGCAACAGATCGTTGTCCATCTGCAGCCTCTCGGCCTCTTTGAAGGTCTCCTGGAGGCGCTGATTGCTCTGCCGCAGCTCCCGAACGTAATCGCAGGCCTTGGAGAGGATGCCGCCCTTGCTCTGCGGGACCCCTCCCCAAAATTAGCCTCGGGACCCCCAAAAATCAACCTGAATGTCCTAAAAATTGACCTGAGTGTCCCAAAAATTATCCTGACCCTGCCAAAATCAGCCTCAGCCTCCCAAAATTAGCCTCGGGACCCCCAAAATGCACCTGGCTGCCCTAAAAATCGACCTGAGTGTCCCAAAAATTCACCTGAACGTCTTAAAAATTAACCTGAGTGCTCCAAAAATTCACCTGACACTGTCAAAATCAGCCCCAACCTCCCAAAATTAGCCTTGGAACCCCCAAAATTCACCTGAACTTCCTAAAAATTGACCTGAGTGTCCCAAAAATTCACCTGAGTGCCCCAAAAATGAAGCTGACCCTGCCAAAATCAGCCCCAGCCTCCCAAAATTAGCCTCGGAACCTCCAAAATTCACCTGAACTTCCTAAAAATTGACCTGAGTGTCCCAAAAATTCACCTGAGTGTCCCAAAATTATCCTGACCCTGCCAAAATCAGCTGGAGCTTCCCAAAATTAGCCTTGGACCCCCCAAAAATTCACTTGAGCATCCTAAAAACTGACCTGAGTGTCCCAAAAATTTTCCTGACTGTCCTAAAAATTAACCCTTGAGCCCCAAAATGAACCTGGCTCACCCAAAATCAGGTGGAGCTTCCCAAAATCAGCCCGAGCCACCCCAAAATTAACCTCGGACCCCCCAAAAATTCACCTGAACGTCCTAAAAATTACCCTGAGTGTCCCAAAAATTATCCTGATTGTCTTAAAAATCGACCTGAGTATCCCAAAAATTATCCTAATTGTCCCAAAGATTACCCTGACCCTGCCAAAATCAGCCTGAGCCACCCAAAATTATCCTCGGACCCCCCAAAAATCAACCTGTCCGTCCTAAAAATTAACCTGAGTGTCCCAAACATTATCCTGACCCTGCCAAAATCAGCCTCAGCCTCCCAAAATTAGCCTCAGAACCCCCAAAAATCAACCTGAACGTCCTAAAAATTGACCTGAGTGTCCCGAAAATTCACCTGAGTGCCCCAAAAATTACCCTGACCCTGCCAAAATCAGCTGGAGCTTCCCAAAATTAGCCTTGGACCCCCCAAAAATTCACTTGAGCATCCTAAAAACTGACCTGAGTGTCCCAAAAATTTTCCTGACTGTCCTAAAAATTAACCTGAGTGCCCCAAAATGAACCTGGCTCACCTAAAATCAGGTGGAGCTTCCCAAAATCAGCCCGAGCCACCCCAAAATTAACCTCGGACCCCCCAAAAATTCACCTGAACGTCCTAAAAATTAACCTGAGTGTCCCAAAAATTATCCTGATTGTCTTAAAAATCGACCTGAGTATCCCAAAAATTATCCTGATTGTCCCAAAATTATCCTGACCCTGCCAAAATCAGCCCGAACCTCCCAAAATTAGCCTCGGAACCTCCAAAAATTCACCTGAACGTCCTAAAAATTGACCTGAGTGTCCCAAAAATTAACTTGGCCATCCCAAAAACGAATTTGGCTATCCCAAAAATTAATCTGACCCCACCAAAATCAGCCTGAGGTTCCCAAAATCAGCCCGGACCCCCCCAAATCTCCCCCAAATTTCCAAAATTCCCCCCATAATCCCCACAATTCCCACCCAAAACTCTCTAATTTCCCCTAAAACATTCCAAAATCCCCTGAAATTCCCCAAAATTCCCCAAATTCTCCCCCAAATCCCCCAAATTTCCAACTGAATGTCCCCCAAATTCTCCAATTTCCCCCAAAATGTCCCTCCAGGACCCCCCAAATCCCCAAATATCCCCCCAAATCCCCCAATTTCTCCCCAAAATCTCCAAATTTCCTCCCCAAAACCTCCTTAATTTTCTCTCAAATCCCCCAAAATCCCTCAAACTTCCCCAAATTTCCCAAATTTCCCCAAAATTCCCCTAATTTCCTACTGAACGCCCCCAAATTCCCACAAATTCCCCCCAAATTCTCCCAAAATCCCCCAAATTTCCCCAAAATCCTCAGAATTCCCCCCAAATTCCCCGAACTTCCCCTAAATTCCCCAAAATCCCCTCCAGAACCCCCAAAATCCTCAAATTTCCCCCCAAATCCCCAAATTCTCCGCCAAATCCTCTCTAATTTCCCCAAAATTCCCCCAAAATCCCCCAAAATTCCCCCGAGTTTCCCCAAAATCCCCCCAAATCTCCCCAAATCTCCACAATTTCTCTCCCAAATTCCCCAAATTTCCAACTGAATGCCCCCAAAATCCCCTCCGGGACCCCCAAAATCCCCCAAATTTCCCCCAAAAATCCCCCAAATTTCCCCAAAATCCTCAGATTTCCCCCCAAATTCCCCGAATTTCCCCCAAATTCCCCAAAATCCCCTCCAGAACCCCCAAAATCCTCAAATTTCCCCCCAAATCCCCAAATTCTCCGCCAAATCCTCTCTAATTTCCCCAAAATTCCCCCAAAATCCCCCAAAATTCCCCCGAGTTTCCCCAAATCTCCCCAAATCTCCACAATTTCTCTCCCAAATTCCCCAAATTTCCAACTGAATGCCCCCAAGATCCCCTCCGGGCCCCCCAAAATCCCCCAAATTTCCCCCAAAAATCCCCCAAATCCCCCAAATTTCCCCAAATTTCCCCAATTTCCCCCAAAATTCCCGAATTCCCCTCACCGCCCCGGATTTGCCGCTGTCGGCGCCGCAGTCAGGAATGATTTTGGAAAGCTGAACGATCCAATTGTTGATCTTGTCCCGGCGGCGCCGCTCCACTGCGGGGACATTTGGGGACATTTGGGGACATTTAGGGGATTTGGGGACATTGGGGATATTGGGGACATTTGGGGACGCTGGGAATAGCGGGAAAAAATTGGGGGAAAATGGGGAAAATTGGGGAAAAATGGAGGAAAATTGGGGATTTGGAGCACTGGGGACGTTTGGGGACATTGAGGGATTTAAGGACATTTAGAGGATTTGGGGACATTGAGGACATTGAGGACATTTGGGGACATTTAGGGACGTTGGGGACATTTAGAGGATTTGGGACATTTGGGGACATTGGAGACATTTGAGGACATTGGGGACATTGGGGGACATTTGGGATATTTGGGGATTTCGGGACATTTGGAGACATTTGGGGACATTTGGGGACATTTGCGGATTGGGGACATGTGGGACACGTGGGGACATTGAGAAGTTTAGAGGATTTGGGACATTAAGAATATTTGGGGACATTGGGGACTTTTTTTTGGGATTTGGGACATTTGGGAACATTGGAGACATTGGGGACGTTTGGGGACATTGGGGACATTTAGGGGATTTGGGGACATTGAGGTCATTGGGGACATTTGGGGACATTTGGGGACATTGGGGGCATTGGAGGGATTGGGGACATTGGGAACATTGGGGACTTTGGGGATTGAAGACATTGGGGACATTTGGGGACATTGGGAGAATTTGGGACATTTGGGGACATTGGGAAAATTGGGGACATTTGGGGACACGCAGACGATTTGGGACATTTGGGACATGGGGGACATTTGTGGGATTTGGGGACTTTTGGGGATATTCAGAGGATTTGGGGACATTGGGGACTTTGGGGACACTGAGGGACACTGGGAATATTGGGAAAAAATTGGGGAAAATGGGGGAAATTGGGGATTTGGAACACTGGGGACGTTTGGGGACATTGAGGGATTTAAGGACATTTAGAGAATTTGGGGACATTGAGGACATTGGGGACCTTGGGGACATTGGGGACATTTGGCGAGATTTGGGACATTTGGGGGATTTTTGGGGATTGGGGGAATTGGGGACATTGAGAGCATTTGGGGACATGGGGAAAGACGGTGACATTGGGGACATTTGGGGATTTGGGACATTGGGGACATTGGGACGATTGTGGACATTGGGGACATTTAGGGGATTTGAGATCATGGAGACATTGGGGACATTTGGGGACATTTAGGGGATTTGGGCGGATTGGGGACATGGGGAAAAAGTGGTGACATTGGGGACATTGGGGACATTGGGGACATTGGGGACATTGAAGGGATTTAGGGGCATTGGGACACTTGGGGGCATTGGGGACATTTGGGGATATTCGGGGGCATTTGGGACATTTAGGGACATTGAGGACATTTGAGGACATTTGGGGGGTTGGGGACGTTTGGGGATTTGGGGACATTGGGGACTTTGGGGACATTGGGGACACTTGGGGACATTGGGGACATTGGGGACATTGGGGACATTTGGGGACATTTGGGGACATTGGGGACATTGGGGACTTTGGGGACATTGGGGACACTTGGGGACATTGGGGACATTGGGGACACTTGGGGACACTGAAAAACCGAGGGAAATTGGCTCTCACCTTCGTTGTGCTGCGCTCGCCGTCGCTCGTCCCGCGGCACCCGCGGCCCCTCCAGCTTCCTGTGCGACAGGTGAGCACAGGTGAGTCCCCAGGTGTGCCCAGGTGTGCCCCAGAGTGTCCCCAGGTGAGTACAGCTGAGTGTCCAGGTGTGCCCAGGTGAGTACAGGTGTGCCCAGGTGTGTCCCCTCCCCCCAAGATGTGTCCCCAGGTGTGTCTCAGCTGTCCCCAAGCACCCCCCAGGTGTCCCCAGGTGTGTCCCCTCTCTCCAGGTGTGTCCCAAGTGTCCCCAAATACCCCCAGGTCCCCCCACGTGTCCCCAGGTGCCCCCCAGGTGTGTCCCCTCCCCCCCTAGATCCTCCTCAGGTGTGTCATCTCCCCCCCCAGTGTCCCCAAACACCCCCAGGTGTGTCCCCAGGTGTGCCTCAGGTCTGCCCAGCACCCCCCAGGTGTGTCCCAGGTGTGTCCCAAGTGTCCTGAAATGCCCCCCAGGTCCCCCAAGATGTGTCCCCAGGTGTGTCCCCTCCCCCCCAGGTGTGTCCCAGGTGTCCCTCCGCCTCCCAGGTGTGGCCCCAGGTGTGTCCCCTCCTCCCCTAGGTGTCCCCAGGTGAGTCCCCTCCCCCCAGGTGTGTCCCCAGGTGACTCACGGTGAGTAGGGGTGGCCGTGGGGGGCGAGGCCTCGCTGTGCCCCTCCCCCCCAGGTGTGTCCCAGGTGTCCCCAAATCCCCCCAGGTGTGTTCCAGGTGTGTCCCCTCCCCCCAGGTGTGTCCCAGGTGTGTCCCCTCCCCCCAGGTGTGTCCCCAGGTGTGTCCCCTCCCCCCAGGTGTGTCCCCAGGTGTGTCCCCTCCCCCCAGGTGTGTCCCAGGTGAGTCCCCTCCCCCCCAGGTGACTCACGGTGAGTAGGGGTGGCCGTGGGGGGCGAGGCCTCGCTGTGCCCCTCCCCCCCAGGTGTGTCCCAGGTGTCCCCAAATCCCCCCCAGGTGTGTCCCCAGGTGTGTCCCCTCCCCCCAGGTGTGTCCCCAGGTGTGTCCCCTCCCCCCAGGTGTCCCCAGGTGTGTCCCAGGTGTCCCCAAATCCCCCCCCGGGTGTGTCCCCAGGTGTGTCCCCTCCCCCCAGGTGTCCCCAGGTGTGTCCCAGGTGTCCCCAAATCCCCCCCAGGTGTGTCCCCAGGTGTGTCCCCTCCCCCCAGGTGTGTCCCAGGTGTGTCCCCTCCCCCCCAGGTGACTCACGGTGAGTAGGGGTGGCCATGGGGGGCGAGGCCTCGCTGTGCCCCTCCCCCCCAGGTGTGTCCCAGGTGTGTCCCAGGTGTGTCCCCTCCCCCCAGGTGTCCCCAGGTGACTCACGGTGAGTAGGGGTGGCCGTGGGGGGCGAGGCCTCGCTGTGCCCCTCCCCCCGCCTGCAGCACGTCCTGAGGAGTCATCATCACATAGAACTGACCTGGCGGAGGGACACACCTGAGCACACCTGGGCACACCTGGGCACACCTGGGCACAGCTCGGCACAGCTGTGTCACACCTGAGCACACCTGGGCACAGCTGTGTCACACCTGGGCACACCTGGGGACATGCCTAGAGCAGGGGAATCCAACCCACCTGTGCCTAGGTGTGCCCCCAGGTGTGCCCAGGTGTGCCCAGGTGTGTGGTTTGTCTCCCCAGACGTCCCCAGGTATAATTTATCCTCCCCCACGTGTCCCCAGGTGTGGTTTTTTTTCACCCCAGGTGTGCCCAGGTGTCTTTTCAGCCCCCCAGGTGCGTCCCCTCCCCAGCCAGGTGTCCCCAGGTGTGCGGTTTATTCCCTCCAGGTGTCATCCCCCCCCCCAGGTGTGCCCAGGAGTGGTTTTCCCCCACCCAGGTGTGTCCCCTCGCCCGCCAGGTGTGCCCAGGTGTGCCCATGTGTTGTTCCCCCCCCCAGGTGTACACCCTGATATGCCCCAGGTGTGCCCAGGTGTGCAGTTTGTCCCCCCCAGGTGTCCCCAGGTGTGGGGTTCCCTCCCCAGGTGCATTCCCAGGTGTCCCCACATACTCCCAGGTGTGCCCAGGTGTGTCCAAATGTGCCCCTTCCCTCCCGCGTGTCCCCAGGTGAGTCCCCTCCCCTCCAGGTGAGTCCCCTCCCCCCCAGGCATGGCCCCAGGTGAGTCTCCTCCCCCCCAGCTGTGCCCAGGTGTGTCCCAGGTGTGTCCCCAAGTGTGTGTCCCCCCCCGACCCCCCCAGGTGTGTCCCCAGGTGTGTCCCAGGTGTGTCCCCAGGTGTGTCCCCAGGTGAGTCCCCAAGTTAGTCCCCAGGTGTGTCCCCTCCCCCCAGGTGTGTCCCCAGGTGAGTCCCCAGGTGAGTCCCCTCCTCCCCAGGTGTGTCCCCAGGTGAGTCCCCTCCCCCCCAGGTGTGTCCCCAGGTGAGTCCCCTCCCCCCCAGGTGTGTCCCAGGTGTGTCCTCACCTCCGGCCTGGCCCAGGGCGGGGTCAGCCTGCACGGCCACCGCCCCCTCCCCCCCCCAGGTGAGCCTGGCCTCGGCCCCGCCCTCACTGCCGGGGCTGCCGCCATTGCTGAAAGGATTCTGCAGCACCGCCTGCGGACAGGTGAGACAGGTGAGACACACAGGTGAGACAGGTGAGACACACAGGTGAGACAGGTGAGACACACAGGTGAGACAGGTGAGACAACTGAGCTCAGGTGAGCCCTGAAACTTCTCCAGGTAACCCCAAAACACCCCCAGGTAACCCCCCCAGGTAACCCCTGCAAGACTGCCATTGCAGAAAGGATTCTGCAGCACTGCCTGCAGACAGGTGAGACAGGTGAGAATCACAGGTGAGACACACAGGTGACACAGGTGAGACACACAGGTGAGACAGGTGAGCCCCAGGTGAGCCGCAGGTGACCCCAAAACACCCCCAGGTAACCCCCCCAGGTAACCCCTGCAGGGCTGCCATTGCTGAAAGGATTCTGCAGCACCGCCTGCGGACAGGTGAGACAGGTGAGACACACAGGTGAGCCCCAGGTGAGCCCAAAACACCCCCAGGTAACCCCCCCAGGTAACCCCCGGGGCTGCCGCAATTGCTGAAAGAGCTCTGCAGCACTGCCTGCGGACAGGTGAGACAGGTGAGACACACAGGTGAGACAGGTAAGAATCACAGGTGAGACAGGTGAGAATCACAGGTGAGACAGGTGAGCCCCAGGTAACCCCAAAACACCCCCAGGTAACCCCCCCAGGTAACCCCTGCAGGGCTGCCATTGCAGAAAGGATTCTGCAGCACCACCTGCGGACAGGTGAGACAGGTGAGACACACAGGTGAGACAGGTGAGAATCACAGGTGAGACATGTGAGCTCAGGTGAACCCTGAAACTCCTCCAGGTAACCCCAAAACACCCCCAGGTAACCCCCCCAGGTAACCCCCGGGCCTGCCGCCGTTGCTGAAAGAGTTCTGCAGCACTGCCTGTGCACAGGTGAGCTCAGGTGACCCCAGGTAACCCCAAAATGTCCTCAGGTAAACCCTGAACCCCCCCAGGTAAGCTTAGATGAGCCCCAGGTAAGCCCCCCAGGTAACCCCCGGGGCTGTCGCCATTGCTGAGAGTTCTGCAGCACAGCCTGGGACAGGTGAGACAGGTGAGCTCAGGTGAGCCCCAGGTAACCCCAAACCCCAGCTGGACCTTTCCCCACACACCTGAGTCCCCTCAGGACCCCCCAAACACACCTGGACCCCCCAAAGCACACCTGAGCCCTTCCAAATACACCTGAGCCTCCCCAAAGCACACCTGAGCCCTTCCAAATACACCTGAGCCTCCCCAAAGCACACCTGAGCCCTTCCAAATACACCTAGGCCCCCCCGGACCGCCCCAAACCACACCTGAGCCCTTCCAGATACACCTGAGCCCCTAAACCACACCTGAGCACCCAAAGCACACCTGAGCCCTCCCAGATACACCTGAGCCTCCCCAAAACACACCTGAGCCCTTCCAAATACACCTGAGCCCTCCCAAATACACCTGAGCCCCCCCAGATACACCTGAGCCTCCCCAAAGCACACCTGAGCCCAAAGCACACCTGAGCACCCAAACCACACCTGAGCCCTTCCAAATACACCTGGGCCCCCCCCAAGCACACCTGAGCCCCCAAACCACACTTGAGCCCTTCCAAAGCACACCTGAGCCCTCCCAAATCACACCTGAACCTTTCAAAATATACCTGGCCACCCCCAAAGCACACCTGAGCCCCCAAGCCACACCTGAGCTCTCCCAAACCACACCTGAGCCCTTCCAAATATATCTGAGCTCTTCCAAATCACACCTGAGCTCCCCCCCAACCACACCTGAGCTCTTCCGAATCACACCTGAGCCCCCCCCAACCACACCTGAGCTCTTCCGAATCACACCTGAGCCCTCTCAGGACCCCCCAAATACACCTGAGCTCTTCCAAATACACCTGAGCCCTTTCAAATCACACCTGAGCCCCCCCAAAGCACACCTGAGCCTCCCCAGGACCCCCCGAAGCACACCTGTGCCCTCACCTGGGGGGTCCCGGCGAAGGTGGACACGACGCTGACGGCTGCGCCCTCGGGGCCGTCCAGGGGAGCCTCGGTCACCTGAACCACACGGTATGTCACCTGCGACAGGTGAGGGGACAGGTGAGACACCTGGGGGACAGGTGAGACACCTGGACCACGCGGTATGTCACCCGGGGGAGGGGACAGGTGAGACACCTGGGGACACCTGGGGACACCTGAACCACATGGTATGTCACCCTGGGGAGGGGACAGGTGAGACACCTGGGGACAGGTGTGACACCTAGAGACACCTGGTGACACCTGGACCACGCGGTATGTCACCTGCGACAGGTGAGGGGACAGGTGAGACACCTGGGGACACCTGGGGACACCTGGACCACGCGGTATGTCACCTGCGACAGGTGAGGGGACAGGTGAGACACCTGGGGACAGGTGTGACACCTAGAGACACCGGGTGACACCTGAACCACGGGGTATGTCACCTGCGACAGGTGAGGGGACAGGTGAGACATGTAAAGACACCTGGGAGGAACTGAGAACACACCTGAACACACCTGGGGACACCTGGGGACGGGGGAGGGGACAGGTGAGACACCTGGGGACACCTGGGGACACCTGAACCACGCGGTATGTCACCTGGGAGAGGGGAGGGGACAGGTGAGAGCCCAGGTGAGACACCTCAATACACCTCAGGGCACCTGCACTACCCAGTATGTCACCTGGGACAGGTGAGGGGACAGGTGAGACACCTACAAACACCTGAACACACCTTGGGACAGGTGAGGTGACAGGTGGGACAACTGAGAGCAAAGGCGAGACACCTGGGGGACAGGTGAGACACCTAGAGACACCTGAGGACACCTAAGCGCACCTGGGGACACCTGCACTACCCAAGATGCCACCTGGGACAGGTGAGGGGACAGGTGAGACACCTGGGGACACCTGAACGCACCTGGGGGGCCTGAGAACACACCTGAACACACCTGGGGAGACCTGCACCAGGTAGCACATCATCCTGGAGACAGGTGAATGGACAGGTGTGTGACGCCTGTTACCTGCCCAGGGGAGCTCACCTGGCCGCCGTTGCTCTCGCTCCGGAATTGGTACTGCAGCTTCCCCAGGTGTGTTACCTGTCCCAGGTGTGTTACCTGTCCCAGATGTGTTACCTGTCCCAGGTGTGTCCCCAGGTGTGTTACCTGTCCCAGGTGTGTCCCAGGTGTGTCACCTATCCCAGGTGTGTCCCAGGTGTGTGTTACCTGCCCAGGTGAGCTCACCTGGCCGCCGTTGCTCTCGCTCCGGAATTGGTACTGCAGCTTCCCCAGGTGTGTTACCTGCCCCAGGTGTGTCCCAGGTATGTCACCTGTCCCAGGTGTGTCCCCAGGTGTGTTACCTGTCCCAGGTGTGTTACCTATCCCAGGTGTGTCCCCAGGTGTGTTACCTGTCCCAGGTGTGTCCCCAGGTGTGTCTCAGGTGTGTTCCCTGCCCAGGTGAGCTCACCTGGCCGCCGTTGCTCTCGCTCCGGAATTGGTACTGCAGCTTCCCCAGGTGTGTCACCTGTCCCAGGTGTGTCCCCAGGTGTGTCTCAGGTGTGTTCCCTGCCCAGGTGAGCTCACCTGGCCGCCGTTGCTCTCGCTCCGGAATTGGTACTGCAGGTTGCCCAGCTGTGTCACCTGTCCCAGGTGTGTCCCCAGGTGTGTTACCTGTCCCAGGTGTGTGTTACCTGTCCCAGGTGTGCCCCAGGTGTGTGTTACCTGCCCAGGTGAGCTCACCTGGCCGCCGTTGCTCTCGCTCCGGAATTGGTACTGCAGGTTGCCCAGCTGTGTCACCTGTCCCAGGTGTGTCCCCAGGTGTGTTACCTGTCCCAGGTGTGTTACCTGTCCCCAGGTGTGCCCCAGGTGTGTGTTACCTGCCCAGGTGAGCTCACCTGGCCGCCGTTGCTCTCGCTCCTGAATTGGTACTGCAGCTTCCCCAGGTGTGTTACCTGTCCCAGGTGTGTCCCAGGTGTGTCACCTGTCCCAGGTGTGTCTCAGGTGTGTTACCTGCCCAGGTGAGCTCACCTGGCCGCCGTTGCTCTCGCTCCGGAATTGGTACTGCACGTTCCCCCAGGTGTGTTACCTGCCCCAGGTGTGTTACCTGTCCCAGGTGTGTCACCTATCCCAGGTGTGTCTCAGGTGTGTGTTACCTGCCCAGGTGAGCTCACCTGGCCGCCGTTGCTCTCGCTCCGGAATTGGTACTGCACGTTCCCCCAGGTGTGTTACCTGCCCCAGGTGTGTTACCTGTCCCAGGTGTGTCACCTATCCCAGGTGTGTCTCAGGTGTGTGTTACCTGCCCAGGTGAGCTCACCTGGCCGCCGTTGCTCTCGCTCCGGAATTGGTACTGCAGCTTCCCCAGGTGTGTTACCTGCCCCAGGTGTGTCCCCAGGTGTGTACCAGGTGTGTTACCTGTCCCAGGTGTGTTACCTGCCCAGGTGAGCTCACCTGGCCGCCGTTGCTCTCGCTCCTGAACTGGTACTGCAGGTTGCCCTCGGCGAAGGCCCCGGGGGGGGGCGGGGGGGCAGCGACTGAGCTCTCACCTGGAGCGCCCTCACCTGGGGAGCCAAAAATTACCCAAAAATGACCCAAAAATGACCCAAAAATGACCCAAAAATTACCCAAAATATTCCTCACCTGGAGCGCCCTCACCTGGGGAAGAGAAAACACCCAAAATCACCCGAAAATAACCAAAAATTACCCAAAAATGTCCAAAAAAACCCAAAAAATGTCCCCAAAGAGCTCTCACCTGGAGCTCCCTCACCTGGGGAGCCAAAAATCACCCAAAAATTACCCAAAATATTCCTCACCTGGAGCGCCCTCACCTGGAGAGCTGAAAATATCAAAAAATGACCCAAAAATAGCCCAAAAATGGCTCAAAAATATCCAAAAATTACCCAAAAATATCCCCAAATATTCCTCACCTGGCGCGCCCTCACCTGGGGAGGTGAACATACTCAAAAATAACCCAAAATTACCCAAAAATGTCCAAAAATAACCCAAAAATATCCCCAAAGAGCTCTCACCTGGAGCGCCCTCACCTGGGGACCCCAAAATCACCAAAAATTACTCAAAAATATCCTAAAATATTCCTCACCTGGAGAGCTGAAAATATCAAAAAATGACCCAAAAATAGCCCAAAAATGGCTCCAAAATATCCAAAATGACCCAAAACTACCCAAAAATGTCACAAAATGAAACAAAAAAATGTCATAAATTACCCCAAAATGTCACAAAATAAAACAAAAATGTCAGAAAGTACCCCAAAATGGCCCCAAAAATACCCCAAAATTGGCCCCAATAGCTCTCACCTGGAACTCCCTCACCTGGGGAGCCGAAAATATCCCAAAATAGCCCAAAAATGGTCTAAAATACCCAAAAATGTCAACAAAATATCCAAAAAATGTCCCCAAAATTGTTTTAAAAATCCCTAAAAATGTCCCCAAAGAGCTCTCACCTGGAGTGCCCTCACCTGGGGAGCCAAAAATATCCAAAAATTACCCAAAAATTACCCAAAAGTGTTCTGGAATACCAAAAATACCCCAAAATTACCCCAAATAAGCCTCACCTGGAGTGCCCTCACCTGGGAAGGTGAAAATACCCAAAATGGCCCAAAATTACCAAAAAATGGCCCCCAGAAATATAAAAAAATTTCCAAAAAATGTCCAAAAATGGCCCCAAAATGTTCTAAAACACCAAAAAATATCCCCAGAATAATTCTCACCTGGAGCGCCCTCACCTGGGGAGCCCAAAATGCCAAAAAATACCCAAAAATATTTTAAAAAATGGAGAGGTTAGACCCCAAAAATAGCGGAAAATGACCCAAAATGGCCCAAACTAGGCCAAAAATACCCCGAATTACCCAAAAAATACACCAAAAAAGCCCCAAACCAGCCCAAAAATTCTCCAAATCCACCTAAAAATACCCCAAAATCCCCAAAAATGTCCCAAAATACCCCAAAACACCACAAAAATATCCTAAAATACCCCAAAACGTCCCAAAATATACAAAAAGAAGTCCTAAAATATACAAAAAATGTCCTAAAATATACCAAAAAAGTCATAAAACACCCCAAAAAAGTCCCAAAATACCCAAAAAAGCCCCAAAATATACAAAAAAAGCCCAAAATATACCAAAAAAAGTCCCAAAAATACCCAAAAAACTCCCAAAATATACAAAAAATGTCCTAAAATACCCAAAAAAGGTCACAAAACAGCCCAAATCAGCCCAAAAACTCCCCCCAAATCCAAGGGGTTCCCCAAAATCCACCCTGAGACCCTCCCCCAATTCCCCTGAGACCCCCAAAACCTCCCCAAATTTGGGACCCCCGAAAATCTCCCCAAATTCAAGACATGCCCCCCAAAATCCACCCCAAAATCCACCCTGAGACCCTCCCCAAATCCCCAAGACCCCCAAAATCCTCCCCAAAATCCTCCCCAAATTCAAAAAGTCCCCCCCAAATCTCCCCCAACACGCCTGAGACCCCCAAAATCCTCCCCAAATTAAGGGGGTCCCCAAAAATCCCCCCTGAGACCCTCCCCAAATCGGGAGACCCCCAAAACCCTCCCCGAAAACCCTGAGACCCCCAAAAATCCTCCCCCTAAAATTTGGGACCCCCCAAAATTCAAGAACCCATCCCCAAAAATCCCTCCTGAGACCCTCCCCAAATTCCCTAGACCCCCCAAAATCCTCCCCAAAATCCCCGGGACCCCCCAAAATCTCCCCAAATTCGGGGTCTCTCACCCTCCTGCAGCTCCACGCCCTCCTCAAATCCTCTGAGACCCCCAAAATCCTCCCCAAAATCCCCCAAAATCCACCCTGAGACCCTCCCCCAAATTTGAGGACTCCCAAAATCCTCCCCAAATTTGGGAACCCCAAAATCCACCCCAAAAATCCCTGAGACCCCCAAAATTCCCCCCAAATTCAAGACCCTCCCCCCAAAATTCATCCTGAGACCCTCCCCAAATTCCTGGGACCCCCAAAATCCTCCCCAAAATCCCCAGGACCCCCCAAAATCTCCCCAAATTCGGGTCTCTCACCCTCCTGCAGCTCCACGCCCTCCTCGGCCTCCTGAGGCTTCTCGTGACTTTTTTTTGGGGGGAGGGGACACGGAAGTGAGGACCCCTCCCCCAAATTTTGGGCCCACTCCCCCAAATTCGGGTCCTCCCCTCCCCCTTCTCCCCCCAATTTCAGGTCTCCCCCTCCCCCAATTTCAGGGTCTCCCCCTCCCCCCAATTTCAGGGTCTCCCCCTCCCCCAATTTCGGGGTCTCCCTCCCCCCCAATTTCAGGGTCTCCCCTCCCCCAGTTTGGGGGTCTCCCCTCCCCAATTTCGGGGTCCCTTTTCCCCCTCCCCCACCCCGCAATTTTGGGTCTCCCCTCCCCCAATTTGGGGTCTTCCTCCCCAGTTTTGGGGTCTCCCCTCCCCCAATTTCAGGGTCTTCCTCCCCAAATTTCGGGGTCTCCCCTCCCCCAATTTCAGGGTCTCCCTCCCCAATTTCAAGGTCTCCCCTCCCCCAGTTTGGGGGTCTCCCTCCCCAAATTTCAGGGTCTCCCCTCCCCAATTTTCAGGGTCTCCCTCCCCCAATTCGGGGTCTTCCTCCCCAGTTTTGGGTCTCCCCCGCCCCCCTCTCCCCCCAATTTCAGGGTTTCCCCTCCCCTAATTTCGGGGTCTCCCCTCCCCAAATTTCAGGATCTTCCTCCCCCAAATTTTGGGGTCTTCCTCCCCAAATTTCGGGGTCTCCCTCCCCGCTTTCCCTCCCCCAATTTGGGGTCTTCCTCCCCCAATTTCGGGGTCTCCCTCCCCCAGTTTTCAAGGTCTCCCTCCCCCCAATTTTGAGTTCTCCCCTCCCCCAATTTCGGGGTCTCCCTCCCCAGTTTTGGGGTCTCCCCTCCCCCCTTTCCCTCCCCCAATTTGGGGTCTTCCTCCCCAGTTTTGGGGTCTTCCTCCCCCCAATTTCAGGGTCTCCCCTCCCCCAATTTCAGGGTCTTCCTCCCCAAATTTTGGGGTCTCCCTCCCCAATTTCAGGGTCTTCCTCCCCAGTTTCGGGGTCTCCCCCGCCCCCCTCTCCCCCCAATTTCAGGGTCTCCCCCTCCCCCAATTTCGGGGTCTCCCTCCCCCAATTTCGGGGTCCTCCCCTCCCCCTTCTCCCCCCAATTTCAGGGTCTCCCCTCCCCCAATTTCAGGCCCTCTCCCCCCAATTTCGGGGTCTCCTCTCCCCCAATTTCGGGGTCCCTTTTTCTCCTCCCCCTCCCCCAATTTTAGGGTCTCCCCCTCCCCCCAATTTCGGGCCCACTCCCCCCCAATTTCGGGCCTCCCCTTCCCCAATTTCGGGGTCTCCCCTCCCCAATCTCAGGGCCCCTCCCCCCCCAATTTGGGGTCCCTTTTCCCCCTCCCCCACCCCCCCAATTTTCAGGGTCTCCCCCTCCCCAATTTCGGGCTCCCTCCCCCCCAGTTTCGGGGGTCTCCCGCCCAATTTGGGGGTCTCCCCTCCCCAATTTCGGGGTCTCCCCTCCCCCCCTTAGGGTCATCCCCTCCCTCCTCTTTCCCCCCAATTTCGGGGCCCCGTCCCCCCAAATTTCAGGCTCTCCCCTCCCCCCAAATTTCGGGGTCCCTTTTTCCCCTCCCCCTCCCCATTTTTGGGGTCTCCCCTCCCCAATTCGGGGTCTCCCTCACCTGGGGGCAGCGGAGCCTGCGGCCGAGTCCAGCCCGGGGTCGAGCATGTCCATGGAGGGGGGGGGTCGCGATATTCGGGTGGGGGGGGGGGTCTGTCGCGATAGAGGGGGGGAGGGGCGGGAGCCCCCGCGGTGGGGGAGGGGAAGGGCCCGAAAGCAGCGGGGGGGGAGGGGAAGGGGGAAAGGGATCCGGGGTGGGGGGAGGGGATCGGGGATCGGGGGGACCCCCCCCTCCGATTTGAGGGGGGGGTGGGGTGGGGGTGGGGGAGGGGTGGGGGGAGGGGAAGGCTTTTTTTTTTTTTAATTTCCCGGTTCTTTTTTTTTTTTTTTTTTCCTTTTTCCCGGGAAATTTTTTTTTTTTTTTTTTTTTTTTTTTTTTTCGGGTCCGGTCACGAGGCCAAACAGCGTCACGTGCGAGCCTTCCCCTCCCCCCTCCCCCCCTCCTCGCGCGGGGAGGGGGGGTCTCCCCTCCCCCCTCCCCCTCCTCCCCCCCCCTCCCTCCGCTCGGCCTCGCCCCTCCCCCCACCCCCCCCCCGGAGCGAACCCCCCCCTCCCCCCCCCTCGGTTTTTTTTCTTTTTTTTTTTTTTCTCCCCTCCCCCCCACCCCGCGACTATCGCGACTTCCCCGACTCCGGCGATCGCGGGGCGGCGGCGACAGCGCAACGAGCGCGGGGCGGCGGCGGGGGGGGAGGGGCGGGGGAGGGGAGGGGGAGGGGAAAGGGGGAGGGGCGGAGGGGAAGGCCCGGAAGTGGGCGGGGCTGGGGGGGAGGGGGGAGGGGAGGGGAACTTCCGGGTTGGAGGGGGGAGGGGCAGGAAGGGGAGGGAGAGCGGGGGGAGACGGAAGTGGCGCGAAAATGGGGGAGAAATGGGGGAATTTGGGAAAAATTGGGAAATTCGGGAGTGGCGGGAGAGTCGGGAATGGCGGGAAAAGCGGGGGAGTTCGGGAAAAGCGGGAATGGCGGGAAAATGGGGGAAAAAATCGGGGAAAAAATAGGGGAATTTGGGAAAAACGGGCAAAATATCGCGGGAAAATCGGCAAAAAATCGCGGAAAAATCGGGGAAAAAATCGGGGAATTTGGGAAAATTGGGAGTGGAGGGGAGATCGGGGAGAGTCGGGAATGGAGGGAAAAGAGGGGGAGTTCGGGAAAAACGGGAATTTCGGGGAAATCGGCAAAAAAATCGGGGAATTTGGGAAAATTGGGAAATTCGGGAGTGGCGGGAGAGTCGGGGAAATCGGCAAAAACCCGGGAAATTTGGGGGAAATCGGCCAAAAAATCGCGGAAAAATCGGAGAAATTGGCAAAAAAATCGGGGAATTTGGAAAATTGGGAAATTCGGGAATGGCGGGAGAGTCGGGAATGGCGGGAAAAGCGGGGGAGTTCGGGAAAAACGGGAATGGCGGGAAAATCGGGGAAAAATCGGGGAAAAAATCAGAGAATTTGGGGAAAATCGGCCAAAAAAAATTGCGGAAAAATCGGGGAAATTGGCAAAAAAAATCGGGGAATTTGGGAAATTCGGGAGTGGAGGGGAGATGGGGAATTGCGGGGGAAGCGGGAATGGGGGGAAAATGGGGGAAAAATGGGGGAAAATGGGAAAATTGGGAATGGAGGGGAGATTGGAGAGAGTCGGGAATGGTAAAAAATTGGGGAAAAAATCGGGAAAAACGGGGGAATTGAGGGGAAATTTGGGAATTGCGGGGAAAACGGGGAATTCGGGAAAAACGGGAAAAATCTGGAATTGAGGGGAAATCGGGGAGAGTTGGGAATGCCAGGAAAAATGGGGGAATTCGGGGAAAAATCGGGAAATTCGGGAATTGAGGGAAAATCAGGAAAACGGGGAAGATTGGGAAAAACGGGGGGATGAGGAAATTTGGGAATTGAGGGGAAATTTGGGGGAAAAGGGGGAAAATTGGGAATGAAGGGGAATTTGGGGAAAATTGGGAAATTCAGGAAATTGGAATGAAGGGGAAAATGGGGAATTGCGGGGGAATTGGGGAAATTTGGGAGAAATTGGGAAATTCAGGGATTGAGGAAAAATTCGGGAAAAGCAGGGAGAATCGGGAATTGAGGGGGAAATTCGGGAATTGTGGGAAAATTGTGGGAAAATGATGGAAAATTTGGGAAAAAAATTGGAAAAAACCAGGAATGGAAGGGGAAGAGAATTGTGGGGAAAATTGGGAAAATTGGGAAAAACAGGAAGATTGGGAATTGTGGGGAAAAGGGAGAAATTGGGAATGGAGGGAGCAAAATTGTGGGGAAAATATGGAGGAAATTTGGAATTATTGGGGAGAATTGGGAGAAATTCGGGAAGTGGGAATTATCAGGGAAAATTGAAGAATTCCCCCAGAATCTCCCAAATCACCAATTAAATCCCAAAAATCTCTCATAAATCCCAAATATCTCCAATAAATCTGCCATAAATCCCAAAATATCGCAAATTAATCCCCAAAAATCCCCCGAAATTCGCCAATAAAACCACCAGTAAATTCTGGAATATCCCAAGTCCCAAAATATCTCCAATAAATACCAAAAAATCCCTCAAAAATCTCCAATAAATCCTACAAAATCACTCGTAAATCCCCCAAATCCCAGAAACTCCCCAATGAATCCAAAAAGTAAAAAAAAAATCCCAATTAAGAAAACCTGAATAAATCCCTAACAAATCTAAAGTAAATCCCCAAAAATCCCCAATAAATCCCAAAAAATCCCTAATACATCCCAAAAAATCCCCAATAAATAAAAAAAAATCCCCCCCCCAAATTCTAATAAATCCCAAAATATGCCCAAAAAATAACTCATAAATCCCAAAAAATCCCCAATAAATCCAAATAAATTAAAAAAAAAAAAATCCCTCTCCCCAAAATCCAAAAAATTCCTGCTATATACCCCAAAAAACCCCAAATAAATCCTGAAAAAATCCCCCCCAAAATAAAAAAAATTCCCCCCAAAATCCCAAATAAATCCCAAAAAAATCCCCCCAAAATCCCAAATAAATCCAAAAAAATCCCCCAAAAATCCCAAATAAATCCCAAAAAAGTCCCCCACAAATTCATTTTTATTTGGGGTCAAAGGTCACGGTGGGAGGGGCGGAGCTCGTTAGGGGCGTTAATGAGGGACAATAAATAATTATGGAGAGGGGGTGGGGCCTGCGTGGAGGGGCGGGGCTTGGCTGGGCATGGTGGGTGTGGCTTCAGGGGAACTGGGCGTGGTCACGAGCCGGAAGTGGGTGTGGCCAAGTGGGCATGGCCTTATTGAGGCTAAGGAGTGGGCGTGGTCAGGGTGAGGTGGGCGTGGCCAGGAGAGTGAAATGGGTGTGGCCTGTGGTGAGGTGGGCGTGGCCACGCGGACATTGGGTGTGCCCGGGTGGGCGTGGCCACAATGAGGATGAGGAAATGGGCGTGGCCAAGTGGGTGTGGCCATCTTCAGGATGTGGGTGTGGTCAGGATGAGGTGGGCGTGGCCATGCGGGGAGTTGGGTGGGTCTGGGTGGGCGTGGCCATGCGGATATGGTCATATGGGCGTGGCCAGGACCTGAAGGAGGTGGGCGTGGCCAAAGGAGTGGGGTGGGGTGGGCGTGATCACGTGGGGGATGGGGCGTGA
>JAXCHO010000722.1:0-63134 GCA_036630365.1 Acanthiza pusilla
CCCTAACCCTAACCCTAACCCTAACCCTATACCCTAACCCTAACCCTAACCCTAACCCTAACCCTAACCCTAACCCTAACCCTAACCCTAACCCTAACCCTAACCCTAACCCTAACCCTACCCTAACCCTAACCCTAACCCTAACCCTAACCCTAACCCTAACCCTAACCCTAACCCTAACCCTAACCCTAACCCTAACCCTAACCCTAACCCTAACCCTAACCCTAACCCTAACCCTAACCCTAACCCTAACCCTAACCCTAACCCTAACCCTAACCCTAACCCTAACCCTAACCCCTAACCCTAACCCCTAACCCTAACCCTAACCCTAACCCTAACCCTAACCCTAACCCTAACCCTAACCCTAACCCTAACCCTAACCCTAACCCTAACCCTAACCCTAACCCTAACCCCCTAACCCTAACCCTAACCCTAACCCTAACCCTAACCCTAACCCTAACCCTAACCCTAACCCTAACCCTAACCCTAACCCTAACCCTAACCCTAACCCTAACCCTAACCCTAACCCTAACCCTAACCCTAACCCTAACCCTAACCCTAACCCTAACCCTAACCCTAACCCTAACCCTAACCCTAACCCTAACCCTAACCCTAACCCTAACCCTAACCCTAACCCTAACCCTAACCCTAACCCTAACCCTAACCCTAACCCTAACCCTAACCCTAACCCTAACCCTAACCCTAACCCTAACCCTAACCCTACCCTAACCCAACCCTAACCCTAACCCTAACCCTAACTCCTTCTCTCTCTCTCTCTTTCTCTCTCTTTCCCTCTCTCTTCCTTTCTTTCTTTTGTGCTCTCTTTCTTTCTCTCTTTCCTTCTCTCTTTCCTTCTCTCTCTCTCTTTCTTTTTCTTTCTTTCTCTCTCTCTCTCTCTCACTCTTTCTCTCTCTTCCTCTCTTCCTCTCTTCCTCTCTGTCTATCTCCATTTCTCTCTTTCTCTCGTTCTCCTGTTATTTGTTATGGACAGAAGCTGGTGAAAATGTTGCTCAATCATCAAAAATTCAAAAAGCTTTTGCAACAATCTGTTTCCCCACATGACCTGCACGGTATTCTGAGAAGAATTAAGAAGCAAGTAAGTGCCTGGCAGCCGAAATGTCTCCTTTGTTCAAGTATTGCCATCGCTAATATGAGACCAAACATGTCTTATCTGTCTTTATCTCATTCCTCTTCTGCTGAATCATTTGGCTCCTGGGAATGAACTCTTGATCCTCAGCCTCTTCATCTGCAGATAGCAAAGGAATTATTATTATTATTAGGAGAAAGTGGGGGGTGGAATATTTTGAATATTGGCCACCAAGAGGAAAGGGAGAGAGGAGAAAATGGGTTTGCATTTAGGCATAACTCCCCCCCACACCCCAGTATCCCTACTCTTCCCCCCGTCAAAGAATGAAGTGGAGAAGAGTGCTTCTGGAGATGACAGTGTCTTTGCAAAAGACACAGGTGGTACTAGTGTCAAAGAAAATTTCCAAATCTACAAAAGATGTCCAAGGCAATCCTAATTCCTCCAAGGATTGTCTGTCTTCTGGGAATACTGCCCTGCTCTCTTGCCTTGTGGAGCTAGAAGGAGCTTGGTGAATTCAGCAGCATCCAGTGGAAAATTGTCTGTTTGTTTTGGGGCTTTTGTATTCCTTTTCATCTCCACTGTAGAGAGGAATGTGCCTTTGTTCCGGAGCAGGGAGAATGAGTGTTGAACCAAATCAACTTCCAACACAATGGGCCATTCTCCAAAGGGTCCAAATTTTTCTGCTGCTTCCGTCAAGCAGGCTTGTTCCCTCCCAGTTTGCATTATTCCCTCTAGTTACGCTCAGGACTCATGAATGTGGGATTTCATAGTGCTGCTGAGTATGGTAGCACCCATAACCTGCCTTGGGTTGTGGAAAACCACGAGTTGGCATCACTGAATCTCTGGCCTGTTTCTTTCTGTAAGTTAGGAGATGTTTCCTTAAGCCTTGGTAGCAGTGATCATGGTTATAACTTGTGTTTGAAACAGTTAATTTTCCATTTTATCTTCTAAAGATTCATGGGGCTTCTTTGTGTCTGTGTAGGGGATGGAAAAAGCAGAAAGGTGAAGGCCCATCTGTCAAGAGCCCTGTGAAGAAGAGGAACGATGGCTCGATGAAGCCCCAGGCCGCGTTGCCTTCTCATGAACGGTACCTGAGCACTTTTGTCAGCTGCGACAAAGCCTAGGACAAGCTTTACAAGTGTCTTCCTCAGGAAAATCTTGCTGGTGGAGATGACCTGTGCCAGAGATTGTTTCCTTTCCCTACAAATGTTGTATGATAAAAAATGTCTACTTCTGCATGATGCTGGAAACAACTTCTCTGGAGGGGTTTCCACAAAAATGAGGCAACAAAAAGACACCCATTGGTTGCAGCTCAGAAGATGGCATGCAGTGGCAAGGACAGTGTTGTGGAGGCTATGAGAGGGTCCTGTCTCTGCTGCCTGTTTTGGGACAAATACATTCAATCAGGTTTTGTTTTCATCTGAGTGGAGTCTTTCTCAGATGGTGTTTTGATGAGAAGTCCCAGTGTAGAAGCAAGAAGCCATTCCCCAAAATAGCACTTGCCATGCATGTGCTTTAGGCTGGCTGAATGATGGTTTTCTGCCCCTCAAACAGTACCAAGTTTGAGCAGTAAGTAGCAAGTCAATTGCTGAGCAGCTGTGGTCACCAGGTGTCTCAAGGTGGACTTTTTGTCTTGATATTCCTGTGCTTCCTCCTGTTTGCTTGATGGACAGCATGTTTGGTGTATTTCCCCCTGTGCTGCAATCAGCCTTTATGCTAGCAATTTGGTCCTTGCTGTCTCTTCATGCCAGTGGCAGAGCTACTTGTGCCTGCTGTCTTGTGATAACAGAGGGGACTGATTTAGCTCTGTCATGCTCAGCGCTGGCAGGCAAGTGACCACATGCCTCAGTAGCATAGTTAGGATCTTCCCATGCTCATGGAAGAGGCACGTTGATCCAAGAGAATTGTTCCCAGTGCATTTGTGAAGCTGTGGATCTAGTCTCTAGGGAAGCAATAACGTGAGCGTAGTGCTGGCATGTCTGGCTTCTGTTTTCATCTCTGCTGCTGATTTTCTGGATCCTTCACGTATGCCCCTATTCATCTGTTCCGATGCATCTGAGCTACTTTTCCAGATGCTCATGCCTGGTATAGAGACTTCTGCAGACTTGTGACTTTTCATTATTAGAAGACACACACTTCTTATAAATGCCTGCCATATGATGAGGCATTTAAACTTGGAAGTAGTGTCTCTCTTTCGGCACGAAGCAGAGCGACATGTGTACCTGGGAAGCCATCTGAAGAGAAATGACATGCAGCTCATCCTTGCTTTTCCTGTGGATGCACTGGTGACAATGTTACTTGCAGATTGTCTCCACTGATGATTGTCATGAGGTCCATGTTGTTTTCCAGGTCAGGATTTTCTCGCTTGAAATCACATCATTAGGAATGCTCTCCAAGATGTTTTGCTCCCAGTTAACTGAAGGTATTATCACCAACAGGCTCTGTTTTGGTTTTATCTTCCAGGGCAAAGTCTATCTCGGTTGGACACCACATAACTGTCCAGAAGTCCAGGTCACATTACCTCCAGCTGTGGAAGAAACAGAGCCACTCCAGATGCTTTCAAGTCCCCTGCAAGAAAAGGCTACCTTTCTCTATCTTTCTTTCTTTCTCTCTTTCTTTCTCTCTTTCTTTCTCTCTTTCTTTCTCTCTTTCTTTCTCTCTTTCTTTCTCTCTTTTTTTCTCTCTTTCTTTCTCTCTTTCTCTCTCTCTTTCTTTCTCTCTCTCTTTCTCTCTCTCTCTCTTTCTCTCTCTTTCCCTCTCTCTTCCTTTCTTTCTTTTGTGCTCTCTTTCTTTCTCTCTTTCCTTCTCTATTTCCTTCTTTCTCTCTCTCTCTCTTTCTTTTTCTTTCTTTCTCTCTCTCTCTCTCTCTCTTTCTCTCTCTTCCTCTCTTCCCCTCTTCCTCTCTGTCTATCTCCATTTCTCTCTTTCTCTCGTTCTCCTGTTATTTGTTATGGACAGAAGCTGGTGAAAATGTTGCTCAATCATCAAAAATTCAAAAAGCTTTTGCAACAATCTGTTTCCCCACATGACCTGCACGGTATTCTGAAGAAAATCAAGAAGCAAGTAAGTGCCTGGCAGCCGAAATGTCTCCTTTGTTCAAGTATTGCCATCGCTAATATGAGACCAAACATGTCTTATCTGTCTTTATCTCATTCCTCTTCTGCTGAATCATTTGGCTCCTGGGAATGAACTCTTGATCCTCAGCCTCTTCATCTGCAGATAGCAAAGGAATTATTATTATTATTAGGAGAAAGTGGGGGGTGGAATATTTTGAATATTGGCCACCAAGAGGAAAGGGAGAGAGGAGAAAATGGGTTTGCATTTAGGCATAACTCCCCCCCACACCCCAGTATCCCTACTCTTCCCCCCGTCAAAGAATGAAGTGGAGAAGAGTGCTTCTGGAGATGACAGTGTCTTTGCAAAAGACACAGGTGGTACTAGTGTCAAAGAAAATTTCCGAATCTACAAAAGATGTCCAAGGCAATCCTAATTCCTCCAAGGATTGTCTGTCTTCTGGGAATACTGCCCTGCTCTCTTGCCTTGTGGAGCTAGAAGGAGCTTGGTGAATTCAGCAGCATCCAGTGGAAAATTGTCTGTTTGTTTTGGGGCTTTTGTATTCCTTTTCATCTCCACTGTAGAGAGGAATGTGCCTTTGTTCCGGAGCAGGGAGAATGAGTGTTGAACCAAATCAACTTCCTACACAATGGGCCATTCTCCAAAGGGTCCAAATTTTTCTGCTGCTTCCTTCAAGCAGGCTTGTTCCCTCCCAGTTTGCATTATTCCCTCTAGTTACGCTCAGGACTCATGAATGTGGGATTTCATAGTGCTGCTGAGTATGGTAGCACCCATAACCTGCCTTGGGTTGTGGAAAACCATGAGTTGGCATCACTGAATCTCTGGCCTGTTTCTTTCTGTAAGTTAGGAGATGTTTCCCTAAGCCTTGGTAGCAGTGATCATGGTTATAACTTGTGTTTGAAACAGGTAATTTTCCATTTTATCTTCTAAAGATTCATGGGGTTTCTTTGTGTCTGTGTAGGGGATGGAAAAGCAGAAAGGTGAAGGCCCATCTGTCAAGAGCCCTGTGAAGAAGAGGAACGATGGCTCGATGAAGCCCCAGGCCGCGTTTCCTTCTCATGAACGGTACCTGAGCACTTTTGTCAGCTGCGACAAAGCCTAGGACAAGCTTTACAAGTGTCTTCCTCAGGAAAATCTTGCTGGTGGAGATGACCTGTGCCAGAGATTGTTTCCTTTCCCTACAAATGCTGTATGATAAAAAATGTCTACTTCTGCATGATGCTGGAAACAACTTCTCTGGAGGGGTTTCCACAAAACTGAGGCAACAGAAAGACACACATTGGTTGCAGCTCAGAAGATGGCGTGCAGTGGCAAGGACAGTGTTGTGGAGGCTATGAGAGGGTCCTGTCTCTGCTGCCTGTTTAGGAACAAATACATTCAGTCAGGTTTTGTTTTCATCTGAGTGGAGTCTTTCTCAGATGGGTGTTTTGATGAGAAGTCTCAGTGTAGAAGCAAGAAGCCATTCCCCAAAATAGCACTTGCCATGCATGTGCTTTAGGCTGGCTGAATGATGGTTTTCTGCCCCTCAAACAGTACCAAGTTTGAGCAGTAAGTAGCAAGTCAATTGCTGAGCAGCTGTGGTCACCAGGTGTCTCAAGGTGGACTTTTTGTCTTGATATTCCTGTGCTTCCTCCTGTTTGCTTGATGGACAGCATGTTTGGTGTATTTCCCCCTGTGCTGCAATCAGCCTTTAAGCTAGCAATTTGGTCCTTGTTGTCTCTTCATGCCAGTGGCAGAGCTACTTGTGCCTGTTGTCTTGTGATAACAGAGGGGATTGATTTAGCTCTGTCATGCTCAGCGGTGGCAGGCAAGTGACCACATGCCTCAGTAGCATAGTTAGGATCTTCCCATGCTCATGGAAGAGGCACGTTGATCCAAGAGAATTGTTCCCAGTGCATTTGTGAAGCTGTGGATCTAGTCTCTAGGGAAGCAATAACGTGAGCGTAGTGCTGGCATGTCTGGCTTCTGTTTTCATCTCTGCTGCTGATTTTCTGGATCCTTCACGTATGCCCCTATTCATCTGTTCCGATGCATCTGAGCTACTTTTCCAGATGCTCATGCCTGGTATAGAGACTTCTGCAGACTTGTGACTTTTCATTATTAGAAGACACACACTTCTTATAAATGCCTGCCATATGATGAGGCATTTAAACTTGGAAGTAGTGTCTCTCTTTCGGCACGAAGCAGAGCGACATGTGTACCTGGGAAGCCATCTGAAGAGAAATGACATGCAGCTCATCCTTGCTTTTCCTGTGGATGCACTGGTGACAATGTTACTTGCAGATTGTCTCCACTGATGATTGTCATGAGGTCCATGTTGTTTTCCAGGTCAGGATTTTCTCGCTTGAAATCACATCATTAGGAATGCTCTCCAAGATGTTTTGCTCCCAGTTAACTGAAGGTATTATCACCAACAGGCTCTGTTTTGGTTTTATCTTCCAGGGCAAAGTCTATCTCGGTTGGACACCACCTAACTGTCCAGAAGTCCAGGTCACATTACCTCCAGCTGTGGAAGAAACAGAGCCACTCCAGATGCTTTCAAGTCCCCTGCAAGCAAAGGCTACCTTTCTCTATCTTTCTTTCTTTCTCTCTTTCTTTCTCTCTTTCTTTCTCTCTTTCTTTCTCTCTTTCTTTCTCTCTTTCTTTCTCTCTTTTTTTCTCTCTTTCTTTCTCTCTCTCTTTCTCTCTTTCTTTCTCTCTTTCTTTCTCTCTTTCTTTCTCTCTTTCTTTCTCTCTTTCTCTCTCTCTTTCTTTCTCTCTCTCTTTCTCTCTCTCTCTCTTTCTCTCTCTTTCCCTCTCTCTTCCTTTCTTTCTTTTGTGCTCTCTTTCTTTCTCTCTTTCCTTCTCTCTTTCCTTCTCTCTCTCTCTCTCTCTTTCTTTTTCTTTCTTTCTCTCTCTCTCTCTTTCTCTCTCTTCCTCTCTTCCTCTCTTCCTCTCTGTCTATCTCCATTTCTCTCTTTCTCTCGTTCTCCTGTTATTTGTTATGGACAGAAGCTGGTGAAAATGTTGCTCAATCATCAAAAATTCAAAAAGCTTTTGCAACAATCTGTTTCCCCACATGACCTGCACGGTATTCTGAGGAGAATTAAGAAGCAAGTAAGTGCCTGGCAGCCGAAATGTCTCCTTTGTTCAAGTATTGCCATCGCTAATATGAGACCAAACATGTCTTATCTGTCTTTATCTCATTCCTCTTCTGCTGAATCATTTGGCTCCTGGGAATGAACTCTTGATCCTCAGCCTCTTCATCTGCAGATAGCAAAGGAATTATTATTATTATTAGGAGAAAGTGGGGGGTGGAATATTTTGAATATTGGCCACCAAGAGGAAAGGGAGAGAGGAGAAAATGGGTTTGCATTTAGGCATAACTCCCCCCCACACCCCAGTATCCCTACTCTTCCCCCCGTCAAAGAATGAAGTGGAGAAGAGTGCTTCTGGAGATGACAGTGTCTTTGCAAAAGACACAGGTGGTACTAGTGTCAAAGAAAATTTCCAAATCTACAAAAGATGTCCAAGGCAATCCTAATTCCTCCAAGGATTGTCTGTCTTCTGGGAATATTGCCCTGCTCTCTTGCCTTGTGGAGCTAGAAGGAGCTTGGTGAATTCAGCAGCATCCAGTGGAAAATTGTCTGTTTGTTTTGGGGCTTTTGTATTCCTTTTCATCTCCACTGTAGAGAGGAATGTGCCTTTGTTCCGGAGCAGGGAGAATGAGTGTTGAACCAAATCAACTTCCTACACAATGGGCCATTCTCCAAAGGGTCCAAATTTTTCTGCTGCTTCCTTCAAGCAGGCTTGTTCCCTCCCAGTTTGCATTATTCCCTCTAGTTACGCTCAAGACTCATGAATGTGGGATTTCATAGTGCTGCTGAGTATGGTAGCACCCATAACCTGCCTCGGGTTGTGGAAAACCACGAGTTGGCATCACTGAATCTCTGGCCTGTTTCCTTCTGTAAGTTAGGAGATGTTTCCCTAAGCCTTGGTAGCAGTGATCGTGGTTATAACTCGTGTTTGAAACAGGTAATTTTCCATTTTATCTTCTAAAGATTCATGGGGTTTCTTTGTGTCTGTGTAGGGGATGGAAAAGCAGAAAGGTGAAGGCCCATCTGTCAAGAGCCCTGTGAAGAAGAGGAACGATGGCTCGATGAAGCCCCAGGCCGCGTTGCCTTCTCGTGAAAGGTACTGAGCACTTTTGTCAGCTGCGACAAAGCCTAGGACAAGCTTTACAAGTGTCTTCCTCAGGAAAATCTTGCTGGTGGAGATGACCTGTGCCAGAGATTGTTTCCTTTCCCTACAAATGCTGTATGATAAAAAATGTCTACTTCTGCATGATGCTGGAAACAACTTCTCTGGAGGGGTTTCCACAAAAATGAGGCAACAAAAAGACACCCATTGGTTGCAGCTCAGAAGATGGCGTGCAGTGGCAAGGACAGTGTTGTGGAGGCTATGAGAGGGTCCTGTCTCTGCTGCCTGTTTTGGGACAAATACATTCAATCAGGTTTTGTTTTCATCTGAGTGGAGTCTTTCTCAGATGGGTGTTTTGATGAGAAGTCCCAGTGTAGAAGCAAGAAGCCATTCCCCAAAATAGCACTTGCCATGCATGTGCTTTGGCCTGGCTGAATGATGGTTTTCTGCCCCTCAAACAGTACCAAGTTTGAGCAGTAAGTAGCAAGTCAATTGCTGAGCAGCTGTGGTCAACAGGTGTCTCAAGGTGGACTTTTTGTCTTGATATTCCTGTGCTTCCTCCTGTTTGCTTGATGGACAGCATGTTTGGTGTATTTCCCCCTGTGCTGCAATCAGCCTTTAAGCTAGCAATTTGGTCCTTGCTGTCTCTTCATGCCAGTGGCAGAGCTACTTGTGCCTGCTGTCTTGTGATAACAGAGGGGATTGATTTAGCTCTGTCATGCTCAGCGGTGGCAGGCAAGTGACCACATGCCTCAGTAGCATAGTTAGGATCTCCCCATGCTCATGGAAGAGGCACGTTGATCCAAGAGAATTGTTCCCAGTGCGTTTGTGAAGCTGTGGATCTAGTCTCTAGGGAAGCAATAACGTGAGCGTAGTGCTGGCATGTCTGGCTTCTGTTTTCATCTCTGCTGCTGATTTTCTGGATCCTTCACGTATGCCCCTATTCATCTGTTCCGATGCATCTGAGCTACTTTTCCAGATGCTCATGCCTGGTATAGAGACTTCTGCAGACTTGTGACTTTCCTTATTAGAAGACACATACTTCTTATAAATGCCTGCCATATGATGAGGCATTTAAACTTGGAAGTAGTGTCTCTCTTTCGGCACGAAGCAGAGCGACATGTGTACCTGGGAAGCCATCTGAAGAGAAATGACATGCAGCTCATCCTTGCTTTTCCTGTGGATGCGTTGGTGACAATGTTACTTGCAGATTGTCTCCACTGATGATTGTCATGAGGTCCATGTTGTTTTCCAGGTCAGGATTTTCTCGCTTGAAATCACATCATTAGGAATGCTCTCCAAGATGTTTTGCTCCCAGTTAACTGAAGGTATTATCACCAACAGGCTCTGTTTTGGTTTTATCTTCCAGGACAAAGTCTATCTCGGTTGGACACCACCTAACTGTCCAGAAGTCCAGGTCACATTACCTCCAGCTGTGGAAGAAACAGAGCCACTCCAGATGCATTCAAGTCCCCTGCAAGCAAAGGCTACCTTTCTCTATCTTTCTTTCTTTCTCTCTTTCTTTCTCTCTTTCTTTCTCCCTTTCTTTCTCTCTTTCTTTCTCTCTTTCTTTCTCTCTTTTTTTCTCTCTTTCTTTCTCTCTTTCTTTCTCTCTTTCTTTCTCTCTTTCTTTCTCTCTTTCTTTCTCTCTTTCTTTCTCTCTTTCTCTCTCTCTTTCTTTCTCTCTCTCTTTCTCTCTCTCTCTCTTTCTCTCTCTTTCCCTCTCTCTTCCTTTCTTTCTTTTGTGCTCTCTTTCTTTCTCTCTTTCCTTCTCTCTTTCCTTCTCTCTCTCTCTCTCTCTTTCTTTTTCTTTCTTTCTCTCTCTCTCTCTCTCTCTTTCTCTCTCTTCCTCTCTTCCTCTCTTCCTCTCTGTCTATCTCCATTTCTCTCTTTCTCTCGTTCTCCTGTTATTTGTTATGGACAGAAGCTGGTGAAAATGTTGCTCAATCATCAAAAATTCAAAAAGCTTTTGCAACAATCTGTTTCCCCACATGACCTGCACAGTATTCTGAGAAGAATTAAGAAGCAAGTAAGTGCCTGGCAGCCGAAATGTCTCCTTTGTTCAAGTATTGCCATCGCTAATATGAGACCAAACATGTCTTATCTGTCTTTATCTCATTCCTCTTCTGCTGAATCATTTGGCTCCTGGGAATGAACTCTTGATCCTCAGCCTCTTCATCTGCAGATAGCAAAGGAATTATTATTATTATTAGGAGAAAGTGGGGGGTGGAATATTTTGAATATTGGCCACCAAGAGGAAAGGGAGAGAGGAGAAAATGGGTTTGCATTTAGGCATAACTCCCCCCCACACCCCAGTATCCCTACTCTTCCCCCCATCAAAGAATGAAGTGGAGAAGAGTGCTTCTGGAGATGACAGTGTCTTTGCAAAAGACACAGGTGGTACTAGTGTCAAAGAAAATTTCCGAATCTGCAAAAGATGTCCAAGGCACTCCTAATTCCTCCAAGGATTGTCTGTCTTCTGGGAATACTGCCCTGCTCTCTTGCCTTGTGGAGCTAGAAGGAGCTTGGTGAATTCAGCAGCATCCAGTGGAAAATTGTCTGTTTGTTTTGGGGCTTTTGTATTCCTTTTCATCTCCACTGTAGAGAGGAATGTGCCTTTGTTCCGGAGCAGGGAGAATGAGTGTTGAACCAAATCAACTTCCTACACAATGGGCCATTCTCCAAAGGGTCCAAATTTTTCTGCTGCTTCCTTCAAGCAGGCTTGTTCCCTCCCAGTTTGCATTATTCCCTCTAGTTACGCTCAAGACTCATGAATGTGGGATTTCATAGTGCTGCTGAGTATGGTAGCACCCATAACCTGCCTCGGGTTGTGGAAAACCACGAGTTGGCATCACTGAATCTCTGGCCTGTTTCCTTCTGTAAGTTAGGAGATGTTTCCCTAAGCCTTGGTAGCAGTGATCGTGGTTATAACTCGTGTTTGAAACAGGTAATTTTGCATTTTATCTTCTAAAGATTCATGGGGTTTCTTTGTGTCTGTGTAGGGGATGGAAAAGCAGAAAGGTGAAGGCCCATCTGTCAAGAGCCCTGTGAAGAAGAGGAACGATGGCTCGATGAAGCCCCGGGCCGCGTTGCCTTCTCGTGAAAGGTACTGAGCACTTTTGTCAGCTGCGACAAAGCCTAGGACAAGCTTTACAAGTGTCTTCCTCAGGAAAATCTTGCTGGTGGAGATGACCTGTGCCAGAGATTGTTTCCTTTCCCTACAAATGCTGTATGATAAAAAATGTCTACTTCTGCATGATGCTGGAAACAACTTCTCTGGAGGGGTTTCCACAAAAATGAGGCAACAAAAAGACACCCATTGGTTGCAGCTCAGAAGATGGCGTGCAGTGGCAAGGACAGTGTTGTGGAGGCTATGAGAGGGTCCTGTCTCTGCTGCCTGTTTTGGGACAAATACATTCAATCAGGTTTTGTTTTCATCTGAGTGGAGTCTTTCTCGGATGGGTGTTTTGATGAGAAGTCCCAGTGTAGAAGCAAGAAGCCATTCCCCAAAATAGCACTTGCCATGCATGTGCTTTGGCCTGGCTGAATGATGGTTTTCTGCCCCTCAAACAGTACCAAGTTTGAGCAGTAAGTAGCAAGTCAATTGCTGAGCAGCTGTGGTCACCAGGTGTCTCAAGGTGGACTTTTTGTCTTGATATTCCTGTGCTTCCTCCTGTTTGCTTGATGGACAGCATGTTTGGTGTATTTCCCCCTGTGCTGCAATCAGCCTTTAAGCTAGCAATTTGGTCCTTGCTGTCTCTTCATGCCAGTGGCAGAGCTACTTGTGCCTGTTGTCTTGTGATAACAGAGGGGATTGATTTAGCTCTGTCATGCTCAGCGGTGGCAGGCAAGTGACCACATGCCTCAGTAGCATAGTTAGGATCTTCCCATGCTCATGGAAGAGGCACGTTGATCCAAGAGAATTGTTCCCAGTGCATTTGTGAAGCTGTGGATCTAGTCTCTAGGGAAGCAATAACGTGAGCGTAGTGCTGGCATGTCTGGCTTCTGTTTTCATCTCTGCTGCTGATTTTCTGGATCCTTCACGTATGCCCCTATTCATCTGTTCCGATGCATCTGAGCTACTTTTCCAGATGCTCATGCCTGGTATAGAGACTTCTGCAGACTTGTGACTTTCCTTATTAGAAGACACACACTTCTTATAAATGCCTGCCATATGATGAGGCATTTAAACTTGGAAGTAGTGTCTCTCTTTCGGCACGAAGCAGAGCGACATGTGTACCTGGGAAGCCATCTGAAGAGAAATGACATGCAGCTCATCCTTGCTTTTCCTGTGGATGCGTTGGTGACAATGTTACTTGCAGATTGTCTCCACTGATGATTGTCATGAGGTCCATGTTGTTTTCCAGGTCAGGATTTTCTCGCTTGAAATCACATCATTAGGAATGCTCTCCAAGATGTTTTGCTCCCAGTTAACTGAAGGTATTATCACCAACAGGCTCTGTTTTGGTTTTATCTTCCAGGACAAAGTCTATCTCGGTTGGACACCACCTAACTGTCCAGAAGTCCAGGTCACATTACCTCCAGCTGTGGAAGAAACAGAGCCACTCCAGATGCTTTCAAGTCCCCTGCAAGCAAAGGCTACCTTTCTCTATCTTTCTTTCTTTCTCTCTTTCTTTCTCTCTTTCTTTCTCCCTTTCTTTCTCTCTTTCTTTCTCTCTTTCTTTCTCTCTTTTTTTCTCTCTTTCTTTCTCTCTTTCTTTCTCTCTTTCTTTCTCTCTTTCTTTCTCTCTTTCTTTCTCTCTTTCTCTCTCTCTTTCTTTCTCTCTCTCTTTCTCTCTCTCTCTCTTTCTCTCTCTTTCCCTCTCTCTTCCTTTCTTTCTTTTGTGCTCTCTTTCTTTCTCTCTTTCCTTCTCTCTTTCCTTCTCTCTCTCTCTCTCTCTTTCTTTTTCTTTCTTTCTCTCTCTCTCTCTCTCTCTTTCTCTCTCTTCCTCTCTTCCCCTCTTCCTCTCTGTCTATCTCCATTTCTCTCTTTCTCTTGTTCTCCTGTTATTTGTTATGGACAGAAGCTGGTGAAAATGTTGCTCAATCATCAAAAATTCAAAAAGCTTTTGCAACAATCTGTTTCCCCACATGACCTGCACGGTATTCTGAGAAGAATTAAGAAGCAAGTAAGTGCCTGGCAGCCGAAATGTCTCCTTTGTTCAAGTATTGCCATCGCTAATATGAGACCAAACATGTCTTATCTGTCTTTATCTCATTCCTCTTCTGCTGAATCATTTGGCTCCTGGGAATGAACTCTTGATCCTCAGCCTCTTCATCTGCAGATAGCAAAGGAATTATTATTATTATTAGGAGAAAGTGGGGGGTGGAATATTTTGAATATTGGCCACCAAGAGGAAAGGGAGAGAGGAGAAAATGGGTTTGCATTTAGGCATAACTCCCCCCCACACCCCAGTATCCCTACTCTTCCCCCCGTCAAAGAATGAAGTGGAGAAGAGTGCTTCTGGAGATGACAGTGTCTTTGCAAAAGACACAGGTGGTACTAGTGTCAAAGAAAATTTCCGAATCTACAAAAGATGTCCAAGGCAATCCTAATTCCTCCAAGGATTGTCTGTCTTCTGGGAATACTGCCCTGCTCTCTTGCCTTGTGGAGCTAGAAGGAGCTTGGTGAATTCAGCAGCATCCAGTGGAAAATTGTCTGTTTGTTTTGGGGCTTTTGTATTCCTTTTCATCTCCACTGTAGAGAGGAATGTGCCTTTGTTCCGGAGCAGGGAGAATGAGTGTTGAACCAAATCAACTTCCTACACAATGGGCCATTCTCCAAAGGGTCCAAATTTTTCTGCTGCTTCCTTCAAGCAGGCTTGTTCCCTCCCAGTTTGCATTATTCCCTCTAGTTACGCTCAAGACTCATGAATGTGGGATTTCATAGTGCTGCTGAGTATGGTAGCACCCATAACCTGCCTCGGGTTGTGGAAAACCACGAGTTGGCATCACTGAATCTCTGGCCTGTTTCCTTCTGTAAGTTAGGAGATGTTTCCCTAAGCCTTGGTAGCAGTGATCGTGGTTATAACTTGTGTTTGAAACAGGTAATTTTCCATTTTATCTTCTAAAGATTCATGGGGTTTCTTTGTGTCTGTGTAGGGGATGGAAAAGCAGAAAGGTGAAGGCCCATCTGTCAAGAGCCCTGTGAAGAAGAGGAACGATGGCTCGATGAAGCCCCAGGCCGCGTTGCCTTCTCGTGAAAGGTACTGAGCACTTTTGTCAGCTGCGACAAAGCCTAGGACAAGCTTTACAAGTGTCTTCCTCAGGAAAATCTTGCTGGTGGAGATGACCTGTGCCAGAGATTGTTTCCTTTCCCTACAAATGCTGTATGATAAAAAATGTCTACTTCTGCATGATGCTGGAAACAACTTCTCTGGAGGGGTTTCCACAAAAATGAGGCAACAAAAAGACACCCATTGGTTGCAGCTCAGAAGATGGCGTGCAGTGGCAAGGACAGTGTTGTGGAGGCTATGAGAGGGTCCTGTCTCTGCTGCCTGTTTTGGGACAAATACATTCAATCAGGTTTTGTTTTCATCTGAGTGGAGTCTTTCTCAGATGGGTGTTTTGATGAGAAGTCCCAGTGTAGAAGCAAGAAGCCATTCCCCAAAATAGCACTTGCCATGCATGTGCTTTGGCCTGGCTGAATGATGGTTTTCTGCCCCTCAAACAGTACCAAGTTTGAGCAGTAAGTAGCAAGTCAATTGCTGAGCAGCTGTGGTCACCAGGTGTCTCAAGGTGGACTTTTTGTCTTGATATTCCTGTGCTTCCTCCTGTTTGCTTGATGGACAGCATGTTTGGTGTATTTCCCCCTGTGCTGCAATCAGCCTTTAAGCTAGCAATTTGGTCCTTGCTGTCTCTTCATGCCAGTGGCAGAGCTACTTGTGCCTGTTGTCTTGTGATAACAGAGGGGATTGATTTAGCTCTGTCATGATCAGCGGTGGCAGGCAAGTGACCACATGCCTCAGTAGCATAGTTAGGATCTTCCCATGCTCATGGAAGAGGCACGTTGATCCAAGAGAATTGTTCCCAGTGCATTTGTGAAGCTGTGGATCTAGTCTCTAGGGAAGCAATAACGTGAGCGTAGTGCTGGCATGTCTGGCTTCTGTTTTCATCTCTGCTGCTGATTTTCTGGATCCTTCACGTATGCCCCTATTCATCTGTTCCGATGCATCTGAGCTACTTTTCCAGATGCTCATGCCTGGTATAGAGACTTCTGCAGACTTGTGACTTTCCTTATTAGAAGACACACTCTTCTTATAAATGCCTGCCATATGATGAGGCATTTAAACTTGGAAGTAGTGTCTCTCTTTCGGCACGAAGCAGAGCGACATGTGTACCTGGGAAGCCATCTGAAGAGAAATGACATGCAGCTCATCCTTGCTTTTCCTGTGGATGTGTTGGTGACAATGTTACTTGCAGATTGTCTCCACTAATGCTTGTCATGAGGTCCATGTTGTTTTTCAGGTCAGGATTTTCTCGCTTGAAATCACATCATTAGGAATGCTCTCCAAGATGTTTTGCTCCCAGTTAACTGAAGGTATTATCACCAACAGGCTCTGTTTTGGTTTTATCTTCCAGGGCAAAGTCTATCTCGGTTGGACACCACCTACACCGTCCAAAAATCCAGGTCACATTACCTCCAGCTGTGGAAGAAACAGAGCCACTCCAGATGCATTCAAGTCCCCTGCAAGCAAAGGCTACCTTTCTCTATCTTTCTTTCTTTCTCTCTTTCTTTCTCTCTTTCTTTCTCCCTTTCTTTCTCTCTTTCTTTCTCTCTTTCTTTCTCTCTTTTTTTCTCTCTTTCTTTCTCTCTTTCTTTCTCTCTTTCTTTCTCTCTTTCTCTCTCTCTTTCTTTCTCTCTTTCTCTCTCTCTTTCTTTCTCTCTCTCTTTCTCTCTCTCTCTCTTTCTCTCTCTTTCCCTCTCTCTTCCTTTCTTTCTTTTGTGCTCTCTTTCTTTCTTTCTTTCCTTCTCTCTTTCCTTCTCTCTCTCTCTCTCTCTTTCTTTTTCTTTCTTTCTCTCTCTCTCTCTCTCTCTTTCTCTCTCTTCCTCTCTTCCTCTCTTCCTCTCTGTCTATCTCCATTTCTCTCTTTCTCTCGTTCTCCTGTTATTTGTTATGGACAGAAGCTGGTGAAAATGTTGCTCAATCATCAAAAATTCAAAAAGCTTTTGCAACAATCTGTTTCCCCACATGACCTGCACGGTATTCTGAGAAGAATTAAGAAGCAAGTAAGTGCCTGGCAGCCGAAATGTCTCCTTTGTTCAAGTATTGCCATCGCTAATATGAGACCAAACATGTCTTATCTGTCTTTATCTCATTCCTCTTCTGCTGAATCATTTGGCTCCTGGGAATGAACTCTTGATCCTCAGCCTCTTCATCTGCAGATAGCAAAGGAATTATTATTATTATTAGGAGAAAGTGGGGGGTGGAATATTTTGAATATTGGCCACCAAGAGGAAAGGGAGAGAGGAGAAAATGGGTTTGCATTTAGGCATAACTCCCCCCCACACCCCAGTATCCCTACTCTTCCCCCCGTCAAAGAATGAAGTGGAGAAGAGTGCTTCTGGAGATGACAGTGTCTTTGCAAAAGACACAGGTGGTACTAGTGTCAAAGAAAATTTCTGAATCTACAAAAGATGTCCAAGGCAATCCTAATTCCTCCAAGGATTGTCTGTCTTCTGGGAATACTGCCCTGCTCTCTTGCCTTGTGGAGCTAGAAGGAGCTTGGTGAATTCAGCAGCATCCAGTGGAAAATTGTCTGTTTGTTTTGGGGCTTTTGTATTCCTTTTCATCTCCACTGTAGAGAGGAATGTGCCTTTGTTCCGGAGCAGGGAGAATGAGTGTTGAACCAAATCAACTTCCTACACAATGGGCCATTCTCCAAAGGGTCCAAATTTTTCTGCTGCTTCCTTCAAGCAGGCTTGTTCCCTCCCAGTTTGCATTATTCCCTCTAGTTACGCTCAAGACTCATGAATGTGGGATTTCATAGTGCTGCTGAGTATGGTAGCACCCATAACCTGCCTCGGGTTGTGGAAAACCACGAGTTGGCATCACTGAATCTCTGGCCTGTTTCCTTCTGTAAGTTAGGAGATGTTTCCCTAAGCCTTGGTAGCAGTGATCGTGGTTATAACTTGTGTTTGAAACAGGTAATTTTCCATTTTATCTTCTAAAGATTCATGGGGTTTCTTTGTGTCTGTGTAGGGGATGGAAAAGCAGAAAGGTGAAGGCCCATCTGTCAAGAGCCCTGTGAAGAAGAGGAACGATGGCTCGATGAAGCCCCAGGCCGCGTTGCCTTCTCGTGAAAGGTACTGAGCACTTTTGTCAGCTGCGACAAAGCCTAGGACAAGCTTTACAAGTGTCTTCCTCAGGAAAATCTTGCTGGTGGAGATGACCTGTGCCAGAGATTGTTTCCTTTCCCTACAAATGCTGTATGATAAAAAATGTCTACTTCTGCATGATGCTGGAAACAACTTCTCTGGAGGGGTTTCCACAAAAATGAGGCAACAAAAAGACACCCATTGGTTGCAGCTCAGAAGATGGCGTGCAGTGGCAAGGACAGTGTTGTGGAGGCTATGAGAGGGTCCTGTCTCTGCTGCCTGTTTTGGGACAAATACATTCAATCAGGTTTTGTTTTCATCTGAGTGGAGTCTTTCTCAGATGGGTGTTTTGATGAGAAGTCCCAGTGTAGAAGCAAGAAGCCATTCCCCAAAATAGCACTTGCCATGCATGTGCTTTGGCCTGGCTGAATGATGGTTTTCTGCCCCTCAAACAGTACCAAGTTTGAGCAGTAAGTAGCAAGTCAATTGCTGAGCAGCTGTGGTCACCAGGTGTCTCAAGGTGGACTTTTTGTCTTGATATTCCTGTGCTTCCTCCTGTTTGCTTGATGGACAGCATGTTTGGTGTATTTCCCCCTGTGCTGCAATCAGCCTTTAAGCTAGCAATTTGGTCCTTGCTGTCTCTTCATGCCAGTGGCAGAGCTACTTGTGCCTGTTGTCTTGTGATAACAGAGGGGATTGATTTAGCTCTGTCATGCTCAGCGGTGGCAGGCAAGTGACCACATGCCTCAGTAGCATAGTTAGGATCTTCCCATGCTCATGGAAGAGGCACGTTGATCCAAGAGAATTGTTCCCAGTGCATTTGTGAAGCTGTGGATCTAGTCTCTAGGGAAGCAATAACGTGAGCGTAGTGCTGGCATGTCTGGCTTCTGTTTTCATCTCTGCTGCTGATTTTCTGGATCCTTCACGTATGCCCCTATTCATCTGTTCCGATGCATCTGAGCTACTTTTCCAGATGCTCATGCCTGGTATAGAGACTTCTGCAGACTTGTGACTTTCCTTATTAGAAGACACACACCTCTTATAAATGCCTGCCATATGATGAGGCATTTAAACTTGGAAGTAGTGTCTCTCTTTCGGCACGAAGCAGAGCGACATGTGTACCTGGGAAGCCATCTGAAGAGAAATGACATGCAGCTCATCCTTGCTTTTCCTGTGGATGTGTTGGTGACAATGTTACTTGCAGACTGTCTCCACTAATGATTGTCATGATGTCCATGTTGTTTTTCAGGTCAGGATTTTCTCGCTTGAAATCACATCATTAGGAATGCTCTCCAAGATGTTTTGCTCCCAGTTAACTGAAGGTATTATCACCAACATGTCCTACTCTGATTTTATCTTGCAGGGTGAAGTCTATTTCGGATGAACACCACCTACACCGTCCAAAAATCCAGGTCACATTACCTCCAGGTTTGGAAGAAACAGAGCTGCTCCAGAAGCTTTCCAGTCTTCTGCAAGCCAAGGCGTTTCAGACACGGATGGAAGGACTGGCACTCCTCCTTGATCTGTGCAAAACTAACCCCTGGCTTGTCTCCACTAACAGTGTCCAAGTATGTAGGGTATCTTCATTGCTCCTTTTCTTTGGCTCCTTTCCCAAGCCTGGAGCAGTAGAGTTACTTCAGTGTGTCTTGGCCCTGCATCCTGGCGGTTTGGGACAGGCTGGTCCCTCTTACCCAGGAAAATTTTAATTCAGTTCCAGGCTTCAGGACAAGTTCTTTCCATCCAGATGTACTTGTCTGGCTGGTGCCTATTGATGCTGTTCAGGCGATGATGACAGAATTTTCTGTTGCTGTAACTTCTGCTGTGTCCTACTGCCAGTTGTGTTAAGTGAAGGGAATCCAGCCACTGAAAGGGTGGCAATTCTTCTCTAGACAAAAACATGGCTTTGGATGGGGAAGAGAGGTATCAGGCTGGGTTGGTTTAAAGCAAAATTTTGGAAAAGGATACTTCCATAACCTCCATCTCGTCTTGCACAGGCACAACTCTGGCTACTCATTTCCATCCTCATCCTTATTCCTCTTGCTAAAGCCTGTGCTCACCCTTCTTGGAGGGCCTTTTTGCTCTTTGGGAAAGGAGGAATATGGCTAAGGACACACATCTCTTCCTTCTCCTCCCAGAAGCTGCTTTTCCCCTTTTTCCAGAAAGTGGTGCCTAACAATGTGGCTGTCAAGGGACTGAACCTGCTCTAATGAGTGCTGTACGGCACATGAAATTTCACAAGTCTACCTGTTAATTAGACAAATGATCTGCATTCTGGAAGAGTTGATCAGAGCCCTGCACTTCTGCAGACACAGGCTCCGAGACAGACGAAACACAACTTGGATCTCCTCTGCCCATAGTTTAGCCAAATCATACTTACCCTCAGTACCTGAGGCAACTGTGTCAAAAACTGGGCATTGTAAATATCTGCTTCCATACTTTTATACCAAAGATACTGGTTTGCATCAAGAAATGGGATTAATTTAGTGACTTCTAGGTGGAGAGAAACACCTTAGGAACTATTCTGTCCTCACCCAAACCTCTCAAAAATACATGAAAATCTTTCAAGCGGCATGAGGTTGTGCAACCATTCCAGTGAGTAGGCTACCGGAAGACAGAGAAATTGTGCAAGCAAGTGCTGACGTGACAGAAAGAGTGTTCATTTCTGCATGCCTTCTTCAAACAAGGATATTTTAATCCAGCTTTCATGTTGTTTGTTTTCTTCACAGATTTTTGATGATTTTGTCCTGAGACTTGGTGATACACATAAGAGAGTAAAGCAACAGGCACTGGACGTGCTGGCTGAGATGATCGGCATCCTAAAGGATGGCTTAAACCCAGTGATCATCCGGTTAGTCGAAGGAATAACCAGCAACCTAAACTCCACGGACTCTGCGGTTTATGCTGGAGCTGTGAAAGCCCTGGAAGAATCCATGGCTCACTTAGGTAAGGCTAACCCCTGACATGGACTCTCCTCAACCGTGTGTCTGCCTCTCAGAGAGTCAGCTTTGCTAGAATTCCGAGAGAAAGGGATTTTTGGAGCTTGGTTAGGCCCCATTGGTCTTTGCCAATGAATAGCTTTGCTGTTGGCATGAAGGGACACTGGCCCATCAGAGCTTCTGCAGAGCAGCCTCCTGAAGGCTCTACATTACAGGCATTAGCTGTCTGTTTTCCACCTTTCTTCTTTGTCTTCTTTTTTCAAAGGGGAACTTCTGATTCACCAAGTTCATTTCTTTTGAACAAACAAGTATAAATCCAGCTGTCAATGATGGCTTGTTCCACATGCTGGTTTTTTTCATGGGGCAAGATCACTATGGCAAATGACTACATAGCCAAGAACTGCTGTAAATTCCTTTGCCACACAGACTGATGTCAGCTCTGCAAATGCCCCACTGGGTGAATATGCCTGAAAAATGGAGTGTTGAAGAGGCAGGTCTTAAAGGGGAGTTTACACTTTCCACCTCCGTTGCTCTGTGAACTCCTTGAATTGCCTGACTTGGTGCCTTTCTGTGTCCCAAGTATGGGGCTCTTCCTGTTTGTGAACTGGGGAGAAGGCTGTGAGACCTAGACTGCTCTTGGCCCGTAGCCATTTCTTGTGGAGCATGGGCAAAGTCTTGGGAAAAGCTGCAGAATCCTGCTAACAGAGGATGTGGCAAACAGATGGCTTCAGGGTTTTGTGTGGAGCATTGTGCCATTGCCCTCTCTCCACCTCTGAGATCACCAACAATTTTCCCTGGGGAGAGATGTCAGAACAGGAGCAAGGCATCTCCGCCTCTCATCACAATGACTTTACGCAGAGATACATTCAAGCAAGTGAAGTGGGATATATTTTTTGAGTTCTGCCCATTTTTATGGCTGTTTGCAAGAATTCAAACAAGCAACCAAGTCACAAATATTGCAAAAGTCAACATCTAGAGCTTTAATAGGGGAAGGAAGTCTCTACTGGACAAAGGCATGAACAAAACCTTCCCAAGTACTTTTAAACTGTCTACCTTTACAAGTCAACATCCAGTGGCAAATGGCAAGAAACCTCCTGAACTCCAAAGGATTGTGCAACGCTCCTAGCTTGGAGTGACACAAGCAGGCACATCCTCTTGCCCCACTGCTGCCCTGAGCTTCATAGCTGAGGTCAGCCATTGCTCCAAGACTCTGTGTGCACATGCCTCAGATCTTGCATGAGTAACTTGGAGTCTTGTCCATAGATCCCAACAGGTAACCCGACGAATTAGAACAGCTTATCCTTAAAGTGGGAAGGCATGTGTGAATTTTGGGGCCTTCTCACCCTTTTCCCTAGGGGAGGAGGAGATCACTTGTGCAAAGCTGTGGGATGCAAAACCTTTTCTCTGCTTACATGGGATTGAAATCCTGAGGTCCCTGATGTGCAATGTTTAACATGGCTCCTGGTACAGCAGAGCACTTTGGATTTACAGATGTGAAAGGAGAGCTTTTCTTTTGGAACTTAAAATCCCCCCAAGTAGGCTGGAAGGAAAGAAGAAAAGGATTCAAAAACCGGCAGAAATTTCCTTTATTTTACAAAATGCAGTTGCCTCTGCCCTTCCCCTCCCCACTGTCCTTTCTTTTATGAGCTCAGAAGAGTGAGCAGAAACTTGCCTTTCTCTTGTAGACAAAGTATCACTGATGAAAGAGTTCAGCAACCGATGGAGTCAACTGAGTGGCCAAGGTTTGCTGGACGTCACGGAGCGTCTCTCAGGTATGGCTTCCCCTTCTAAGCCAAGAGGTCTTGTGAGGGATTATTTAGAGGGAATGCGTGTGAGCAGACAGTAGAGTAGCTCCTCCAAATCAGGAGGTGCTGAGCTTGTCCCTCCTGCCCAATACCCATGGGAGGTGTTCTAGGCAGGTTTTCCCTGGCTGCTGCTGAGGTGTGCAGCATCTGGGATGGGGGCGGTGCTTGGCCTCAGGGCTGAACTCTCACTGGGGCATCTCAGAAGCTGCCTCTAGGAAAGGGAGGGGCTAAAATGTCAGGGTTCTCTGTGATCTTTTAGGGGAAATGGGGGCAAATGCTGTTTGAGGGGATCAGTTTGTTTTGTCCTCACCGAAGACTTGTTTTGCTCTTGGAAAGTGTTGAGGCTGAACCCTGCAGTGCCTGAGGGTCACAGTGTAGGTCAAAAGCCAAGAGACACGTTAGAGGCATGGATTTTGTACAAGGCAGCTTTTGGGGACAGAGGGGCACAAGCAGAGTGCTGAGGCTCCCAGCCTGTGCTGTAGAAGTGGCATTGGACTGAGCATTTCAGGATGTGCAAACAGTCTCTTGCTATGTCAGCGCTGTCCAAAATGCTCCAAATGCAGCTGCTAATGGATTCCTCCTAGGAGCTTGCTATGTCAGCAATAGGCAAGGAATGGAAAAATGGAAACCTCCATGTACAGTAGCGAAGACTCTTTCTAGCCTTATTTTATTTATAGCCTTGCTTTAATTAGGGCTAAATCCACTGCAAATTATGCCAGCATCTTTAAATGCAAGGTTTAATACACTTTGTGTCTTCGTTATGAGTCTCAAAAGGGCAAGTTCAGTGACTGGAAAAGTCAAAGGCCTTTTAAAGAGCAATTTGCTCTGCCTTAAGGAAAAACACTGCACAGCCCAGTGCAAACTGTAACCTTGTGACAGCAAAGTCTTCATGGTTGCCAGGTTCTGATGTGACAGAAGGAAATGCAAGTGAAGGTGTTGATTAGGTTTTCTGAAGGAACAAATCTGTGTCCTGTGGCTGTGTATGTTTGCTTCTATGGGTCATCTAGTCCTGGCCTAGTAAAGCGCAGGCAGGGTGGCATGTTGCAGGGAAAACTAATCCGTGAGATGATGGGGTTGCCATCAGCAGCACAGTGATTGTGTCCTTGGGGGATTCCTTGGGAGACAAAATTAGGGACTTGCTCCCTCCCACAATATCCTGGTAGATCTGTCTGAAATACCCTCGAAAAGGCAGTGAAACGTCACATGACCTTGCACACACACTGTTGGACAAGGGATATTTTTGTCTCTCCTCAAAGTCATTGCTCTTGCACACCAGAACCATGAACACCACCAGCAAATGTCAATGATGCGTGGTCCTCCTGCTGGTGCTTCAGAGTACTGGTGAGTGCAGATCTAGGTGGCTTCCAACATTAACACTTAATTAACATTTCTCACTCCTTCAGGCTATCCAAATCTCAGGGCCTTTTTTGTTTCAAAGCAGCAGCTGTAAGGCCACTCTCTGGGGAGGAGCAGCAACTGGAAACTGACTGCCAGTACTGCAAGAGTGTGGGGCAAAACCTGAAGTGCCTGTTCAGAAAGGAGAATGAGAAGAGTGTAGTTGCCAAAGCCAATGCTTAATTAGGATATCAGGATCAGTTCTTTACTGCATGCTTGCAAGAAGATCATTAGGGACCACCTTTTTGTATCCCATGCAGCAATGGATCTCTTAATAATACCGTGCTTCTTAAGCCCACACTGGGATGTAGCTCTCTAGTTGTTCACAATGAAGCACATTGCCTGCTTTGTTGCTGCCAGCCCTGGTGAGCCTGCGAGGGACCAGGGTGCATCCCACACACGATTTGCCTCCAAGGAAAGCTTGGCTTGCCGCCTTAGAGTGGAATAAATAGAAGACTAGTAAGATGGACAATTCATGTTGTCAGTTTGGAGGATGTGCTCCTGCTTTCAGTTATCGGCCCTGTACCTCATGCTCCCAAGGCTTCTTACTCATCGTGAAACTTTTTGTAGAATGAACTCAGATGCCATGTTACAGCTGAATGAAATTGCTTCAGGTCATTGAGAATTCTGCAGTCAGGAGCAGGACAAACCCCTTTCAGATGTTCACTTGTTGTTGTCCTGACTTTCTGCAGCCCTTGGTGAAAACCTGCTGTAGGGAGAGCGTCTGGACTTGGTTTGGGCCTTTATGAGTGATGTGTGGAACAGCATGCAGGGCTCTGCTAAAAGAAAACTGTTTGTCCAAGGCCAGGGACATCGCACTGGCAGAAGCAGAGCGGCCCCGCTCCCGGCCCAAGAGTGTGTGAGCTGAGCCGAGCTGGGGAGAAAAGACACCGAGGGGCTCCAGCCCAGCTGCTTCACCTGCAATTACCGTTCCGTGGAGCTGTGCCGTGGTGCAGAAGGTGATGCTGGATGAGCCACCGAGCTTTCACCTGCTGCTAGAACTACTCTGTGATAGCTCCTGTTTTTCCTGAGAGAGAAGCCGGCGCCATCTTGTAACGTGTGCCATGGGTGAGTTTTCCTCTGGCATTTTGGGTCTTTATTCCAGTGGCAGGGACAGTAAGGTCAGACAGTTTGATATCTAGCTGTTACTTACTTTTTCTTTTCCTTGCCTTGTAAGCCTTCTGTTTGTTTTGAAACTGTTGGGTTTTTTCCATTTTCATCTATTAGTATTCATCTCTTATTGCTGGAAAGGGATTGTTGGAACACTTTAGAGGAAACAGCTTATTCCAGAGTGTGCAGGTGTAGGTTGTGTCAAAATGGGACAGATGGCTTCACACAGGAACAGCCCCAGGGCTGCTGAGAGGAAGGCAGGGAGAAAGACAAACCTAGTATTTCTGAGGGAAATTCTTTGACACCAAACCAAGCTGAGCAGTCAAACAGCAGAGCTGGCGTTTCAAGACATGGGCCAAAGAGGAAACCTTTCTGTGTGTTCACTCAAGGCTGGCTCATGCTCAAGGCAAAGGTGTGTCGGTGTCCTTGGCTCCTTGTCCCCTCATTGTGTCCGGCAGGCACAGGAGCCCAGAGCTGCAGCAGAAAGCATCACAGCACTCAGTGGGAGCCAGCTTGGGTCGAGTCCTCAAAGAGAGCTGTGGTGTCCAGCACTACACCTCATTGGAATGAGGAATGGTTCCAGTGCTCTTGGAAGGAGCTAAGGCAGTTTGGCCTTCAGATCAGCTCCATCCTTGCTCTTGGTTTGCTGCCCTGGGTAAGCTGCTGCTTGTGGCAACACTTGTTTCAGAGCTGACAGCCCTGCTCTGCTGGCGAGCAGCCATTGCAGGAGCTTCTGCTAGAGACAGTGAACCTTTCAGATCTTCCTTAGGGAAGCTCAGGGCAGAACTTGTCCAAAGAGCATTGCCTGGGCCATGCTTTTAACATTCAATCTTCCCTCCGTGCTCCTTGCCTCACCCAGTAAAGGAAGCAATTTTGCTGCTTCAGAAGTTCCTCAAAACAGTCAGTTTGGCAGGACGAGGTTGCAGATTTGGGCTGTGTAATCTCCCGTGTAATCTTTGTGCAGAAAAAGACAGGAGTGCTTCTTGTGAGCTGTGTGTCCAACCTAAGTGACCTTGCCACCCAGAACTCAGGGAAGTGGGGAGAGATGGACTCAGTAGCACAAGGATCTGCCTTGTGATTCTCCGGCAGGCCTGGGGAAACTGGCAGCTCCACTGGGCCATGGCTTTTTATTTTCCATAAAAAATTCATGCTTCAGATTGCGGTGGTGAATCTCTCCTGGCCTTGTCAGGCCGCACTGTGACCTGAGCAATGTTTGTTAGGCCTTGGCCTGGATGAGCAGGCCCTGGGCTCAGCTCCTCTGCAGCTTTTCAGAAACACTGTCTGCTCGCAGGAACTTGTGCTGTCTAAGGAGCTCCTGGGATTTCCTATGAACAGCCTTGGAAACTACTTTTCTTGCCTGAACGGCGTAACAGCCTTGTTCTCACACTTTCAGAACAGGGTGCTGACCGGCAGTGCGGCCAGGATGAAGCATTGTTATGACTGAAGGCCACTCTCTTGTGGCCGTGAACAGAGCTCCAAAGGGAGGCCCTTGGAGCTGTCCTGGAGCACAGTGGCTGCCACCAGCAACCTCCCTGTGAGTGGGGCCTCCCAGAGCCAGGAGCTCTCAAGTTTGCTGTGCTCACAGGATCACCAGTCAACTATGGATCCTGGGCCGATACCCCACTCCTCGAGGCTCCACCTTAACTACTATTAACTGTGAGTGCTGTTAAGCTTTTAAGCAATATTCCTTTTTATCCCTGTCCTTTCTGTCCTTTTGTTGCATGCACCTAAGCATACACACACACTCACACACAGCCCCACAGAGATATCTAGATAGTTCTAGGTTCATTTCTGGTTGGATTGACTGGATTTAGTTTGTTGCTTTTTTTACCTCAGTGTGCCTTAAACATATAGTAAGTAGTAGAGTGAACCTTGCCAACAAACAAAATTAAACTGCTTCTAATGAAAAGACACAACAAATCGATGTGATGTAGCTGCACGTGTTTGCCCCGGCGTGTTGTTAAACCTTGCCTACCCCTTTCTACTGAGAAAAGAACTCCAAAGCACTGTCCTGGATGCCACAGCAGTGAGCACAGTGAGAGGCTTGCTTCTGCTGCCATGGTCATCGAGCTGTGGGGAGAGCAGCTGCTGCTGCTCCCCCCATTCTGCTGACCGCAGTCGGCCTCTAGCATGTGGCCTGTATGGCCATGATTTTGAGAGAATGTGGGAAATGCATCAAGTGACCATTTCTTTAATGTTGCTCTAAGATGACCTGACTCGAGCAGTTTGGTACACAGGATGCCCTGTGGGCAGGGCCATGGCAGGGATCGGTGGCTGTCACATGCACTGGCAGTGTTCTTTTTCCCTGCAGGCTCCTGATGCTGCAGGGGAACGCACCAGCAGCTGCAGCAGGCCCAGCAGCCAGCAGCACATGGAGGAGACCCTCATCTGCAAAGAGCTCATCACCCCCTTTGCTCCCCCCATGGCAGTGCAAGATGATTCCCCTGCAGGGGAAGGGCTGCAGCGGACTGGAGACTCCTTCAGCCAGGACTTGTTGCAATCTCGTTCCTGCAGCTGTGCCTGGAGGATGTTGGCCTGCAGCGGCAGTGCCGATGCCCAGGAATGCTGTTTGGCTCAGGGAGGCAGAGTGTGTAGAGAAGCTGCATTCAAAGTATGGATCGTGAGACCCCAGAGGCACTGACAAGTGCAGCAGCTCTTCTTCATTGCGTGCAAGTGAGAGCCCAGCCTTAGAGCCTGTCCCTGGGGACTGGGAAAGGCTCTGTGTATAGCTTTGTGTTTTCAGGAGCAGGCAAGATCAGCACTGTTTTGAGGCAGGTGATGTTAATGTTGGGTTTGGGTGTTTCTGCAGGAAAGAATGCAGGGAATAACCCCCTGGATCAGTGAAGCAGAGCAAAAGTGCAATGTTTGGATGGCCAATTTCTTCCCTATAGAGACAGGTTCCCTGAATCCCAGGGATTTCTAATGAGGAGTGCAAAGCTTGTTTTACTTCCAACACATGGTGCCATTGTTCATGTGCCAGCACATTCTTTGTTGTGAAGAGAAAGGAAAAAATGGTGAAAGTACAAAACCCAGGTCAGAACTGAGTGGCAATTAGAGAAATAAAGGCCTTGAAAAGTAACTTTGGAGAACGTCTACTTCCTAGATAGTGTCAATCCCTCAGGCCTGGCCTGGTGGGGCTTAGGGCTGGCTGCCCATGGGAAGGGACGGGAAAGGGATGGTGCTGGGATGGGCGTTCCATGGCCATGGAAACGAGAGCCATGGGTGAGCGTGTCACAAAGGGGCAGCTCTGTGCTGTGAAGGTCGCGAGTGACAGCGGCACAGCAGCAGGCGACGCGTCTGGCTCTGCCTCTCGCTGCCCACTGCTGGCGATTGGAGTCACCCAACCTTGTTCTAAGGCAGGGTATCAAGCTCCAATCGCTTTCCATTCCGAGAGTGTTTCCTAGTTCGAGCCCCGATAGCTCTACGAGGCAGAAGGACGGGTTCGAACATGGATCCTAGACAGAAAGGAAAGATCACCGAAGAAAAAGGTGAGGATGGAAAGGAGCTGAAAGGCCTCAGCCAAATGGGAAAAAATCCCACCAGATTTCCTGGAGCACTGGTCCATGGTGGTCAATGCTGGCTCTGTGTCAGAGCAGGTGGCTCGCAGCTACAGATGATCCTGCAAGGATGCCCGTGGCATCACAACGTTCTAGCATTAGTTTACTCAGCTTTTTCCTTTTTCACAGTAGCCAAATCACTAGTACTGTGAGGCAGAACAGGGACTGTGGCCACAGCTGACCACAAATTGGGCATGGTCATGAGATGCAAGGCCTGTTTCCGTTTTTGCCATCAATGTCTTGTCTCATTATATAGAAATTTCCTATTCTTCCTCTCTCTACTTGCGGATCAGATCGAACCCTGAGGAGGGTATTGGGGTGCTATGAAAACACCAGCAAGGTCTGCCTGCTTGCTGAGAGGCCTTTCTGTTTTCCAGAAATAGCATTCACAACTGAGTGGGTTTTTACTAGGTATTCACAGAAGCCCAGTCTCAAATAGGAATCTTTTTTCTCGTCTTATCAAGGGAGCCTTTCACTTTACTCTTCTGACTTGCTAACTCAATACTGTTCAGAAGAATGAAACTGATTCTAGCTTAATGAAAAATAAAAACAAACCGGTTTCCTGAATAATTAAAAACCCCCTGAGTGCCTCCCCAATTAGATGGGCTGATTGTAAGGGTGTGAGTTCAATTAATTTGCTTCTTCCCTTGTACCTGATCTACAGCTTCTTCTATCAAGACAACCCCAAGGAAGAGGGGGACGGAGACCCGGTATGGGGAGGGCCCCGTGCGGCGTCCGCACACAGGTGCCCTCCCTCCCCTGCGAAGCTGCGGGGCTGATGTGCGGAGCCCCAGCCTTGGCAGTGCAGGTCTCCACTCCCCGGCTGCTCACGGGGCCTTGGCCCAGGAGCCCCGGCAGAGGCAGCTGAGCAGCGCTGCCCCCAGGGTCACTGCCAGGCAGGAGGAGAAGGTGAAGGCCCAGGATGGCTCAGCCTCACAAAGAGGTAAGGCGGGAGCTGGGCTGCACTCTGGTGGGAGGGAGGGATTTGTGCCAGCCTGGAGTGTCCATGCACATTCCCAGGGAACAGTTCTGCCCTGCAGGTACCCCCTGCACTGAGCTGTGCTGCTCCCAGTGCCCCGTGCAGCTGTGGGGCTGCTGAGCTGTGGGGCTGCTGAGCTGTGGGGCAGGGAGAGGAGCAGGAGGTGCATGTGCAGCTGAGCCATTCCTGGAAAGCACAGGGCTCTGGGCTCCCTGTTGTCCCACGGCAGCCCAGAGGCCAGGGTGTTCCTGTGGCAGCTCTGTGGAGGTGGGTCAGGGTGTCCCCCTGGCCTGCTTCAAGGGGCTGCCAGCAGGAGCATGTTTCCCTGTGCAGATATTTGGAAGTTTCCCGGAAATGTCTGCAATGATATATGTAGCTTTAGATTTGCCATGTGGCTTCTGTTATATTCTTTGTCTTCCCTTTGCAGGTGTGACAGGCTACCCTCTGGCCAAAAAGTTCTCCCTGGCATCTCCATCTCTGCTCCTACCCTCAAAGCCCTTGCCTCCCATCCTCAAGAGCTCTCCTACCAAACCAAGCAAAATCTTCAGCGGAGAGCAGGAGATAGGGGAAAAAGGCACTGGCTCTCATGACATCACTGGAAACAACGAGGAGCAGATGTCAGAGGGGAAAGGATGTAAGGTAAGGAGACCAAGCTGAATCTTGTGTGGTAGATTTTCAGTTTATGTCCTGAAGGTAGAGCTCTGAAACTTGTGCCTGTGGTGTGAGCCCAGGCAAGCAGCTGAGCCAAGGAAGAGCTCAGCTGGACATTGCAGTCAGGCTGCCTTTGTAATGGGTGTGTAGCACCCCAGGAGGTCTTGATGCCAAACATGTGGGTGCCAGTTGGGAATGGAGGCACAGTGCCAAAGAAGTGAGCAAGAGGAGAGAGGTGGCAAATGTGGAACATGGTCTCTCCCTCACCATTTGCCTTGCCGTTCCCTGTCCTAGGCCAAGCAGCTCCATCAGTCTGACTTTTCCTGCCAAGTTCTAGCTAAGAGGCAGGATAAACTTCCTAAGGCATGAATGGGGGGGGAGCTGGATGCTGTATATTAACACTGTGCTCTACTCTTTGCAGGCTTCCTTGCTGAATTCCAGTGGTGGGGATATGAAGAAGGGGTCCTTGGGACTGCCTGTGATCCCCCCTGTAAGCAAGGCTGTAAGTCCCCCTGTTGTCAGTGCTGCTGTGACACAGCCGAGCTCTCAGCAGCTGGATTTCCCGGAGTCCCAGGAGATGAGGTAAGCCAAGGTGTCTGCTGCTCCTGTGTGCTGTTCACCTCGCTCATCCCGTCTTGTGAGCTTATTTCCTGCAAATCTGTATTTGGGCAAACCTCTGTGCATTCACCATTTTGCCTATCTGTGATGATCGAGCACAATGTGAAACCAGCACCACATGCCCCAAGAGCAGAGGTGGTGGTGGGGAAGAGGAGGCAGGGCTTAAGAGCACCTCGAAACTGCTCCTCTGTGGGACTTGGCTCTTGATTCCCTCTGTAATGTTTGTGTTGTCATTTGGGAAGTGTATTGCATGGGTCTGGATACTGCAGATCCTTGAATGCTGTAATCCTAGTTTGTCAACTTCTGCACCCTTAAGAATATATATTGGCAACTATTGGCTATTGAAGAGGTGTCTGCAAATTCAGGTGCTGCTTCTGTAAATGTCAGTTGTAATTTCTCTGTGCCTGGGCCTCCACTGTCAAATGAGAGCCCAGACAAATGTTGGGCAAGAGATGTATAATCCAATACATATTCAATAATTACATCTGGGTTTATGATCAAGGAGGACAAGGTGCTAGAGAAGAGTTATGGGACTGTAGCTGATGGAAAGATATTGGCTTGGATATGTGAGAGAAAATGTAGCTGTCAACCTTAGCCTAGGGATAACAATAAATAAGGAGTCACAGAAGTATCATTCCCATTGAAAAGCTTCAGCTGGGCTTTTGAAGGGCAATTGGAATATCATTACCTACCAGCTGGGTTGGGAAAAGCCTTTTTCTTCTTGGAAGATCCAGGAGGTGTAATATCTTTCTCAGGAGACAGCAGTGCTAGGACCACATGTAGCAGGAGACTGTGCCCAGTGTAAGGCATGAGCTGGCAAAGTCAAGCTTTGGCAGCAGTGCAAAAGTAGCTGTCCTCCATACAGCCTTGTGTCTCAGCCTAGCAGCTCTTGCTGCTTCACTGAGGCTGTATGAGCCACTTGGCTCCAAGAGGAGAGCCAGCAGAATTGGGGAGTTATGATGCAAGTTGAAGAATGCTTGCTGTGCTTCAGCTGGAGCTTGGTGAGCTCTATCTGACTGCAGCAACTGAAAGCTTAAGGCCAATTAATCAGCTTTGCATCTGGTTGTGTTTTGGTGTTGCATTTCCTCCTTCATCACAGTGACCATGCCAAGAAGGTTTGCCTCCTTTGATGCTACAGCCATTCCCCATGCTTCTCTTTCTGCCTCCTCATATGTTCTTTTCTCCTCCATTTCCTCAAGGCCAAGATCCAGCAGCAGAAGCCAAAAGAAGACCTCTGAACATGCAGGTAGGTAAAGGGCATGTCTGTCCTGAAATGACAATTGGAATCCTGAGCCATTCGTTGCATTGTCAATGTCTTGTTAAAAACCACCCAGTTTTAAATTTCTTCAAATTCTTTTCAATTCCTTGATGGGCTCAGTGGTCTCTCCCAGAGCCCAGTCACTGGGAGTGTGCTCTGGTGATGCAGTTAAAATTACTCCAGTGTGAAGTGATGAGTGGCAGGAGCTGGAGTGGTACATCGGGGCCCTGGAAATGCACTTCTGGGAAAGAAAATATCCCTCCCTATCATGCACATACCTTTTATATCCCTGCATCCTTTCTAATGTCATAATTAGTAGAGGAAAAGAAGGCATATGGCATGAAATGAGAAATGCTCTCATTCCTTTCTCGTGCCCTTGAAGGAGGAAACTTTCCCTTGGGCAGTTTCTGAGATGGACCCTTTGAGATCTAAGGGAGATTCCTGGACATTGCCTGGTTTTGCATTGGGAAAAATAGGGAAATGTCCTCTGATAGAAAGTCCTTGTGAATTTTCCAATGAAGGAGAAGGAGATTTCCAAGTGGATTGGGCCTCAGCAGGATCTGAGTCTGTCATCCTCTGACAGCACAAGCCTAAAGCCACCTATGGCAGCTTCACGATGACAAATCTGTTCCTGGACTCTCTGTGCCCATGTCAGTGTTGCAGGCTGAGGCTGGGGGAGGAGATGCCTTCTGGCTGGTCGCCTTCCCTGCTTTGCCTAATGCCTGACAAGAAGAATGGTGCCAGACAAAAGGTGGTGTCTGGTGCATCTGTGTGAGCCAAAGCTTTCAAGTTGAAAACCTCAATGACACTGTTGTTGTCCCTTTGCCATCTGTGGGTGTGTAGTGAGAGATGAGACTCGCACAAACCATTTTGCTGATGCAGAAAAAGGGATTAGATCCACTGGTCCCTTGGCTCAGGGTTAGTTCTGCTGAATCCTGGGCACAGCCCCTTTGGAATGATTGCTTTGTTGCTGAAATGCAGCTGGAATGCTGAATGCAGCTAGGGAGAAGTACTGATCAGTAATTTAGGTGACATTTTTGCTGGATAAATTCTGGCCTCAAAATGAGCTAGGCATTAAATTCTACCTGGGGATTTTTGGTGGTTTTTTTTTGTTTTTTTTTTTTTTTTAAAATATTTTTCACCTGACCATTCTCCAGGGGAAAAAAATTCCTGATTTGGAAAGTTATTCTTTTTTTACTGCTTGGCTGCCACATGATTTTATCTTCTGTGTAGCCATGGAAAGAATGGTTAGTTCTCTGTGTTCTAAGAGCTCTATTGGAGAGGATTTCAGAATGACTTGCCCTGTGCTATTTCCATTAAGGAAATTTTGAATTGTCAGGAAGTGCCACAATGAGAAATGTTTTGAGGCAGGTTGTGTTTATGTTGGGTTTGTGTGTCTGTGCAGGAAAGAAAGCAGGGAATAAAGCCCTGGAAGAGTGAAGCAGAGTAAATGTGCAATGTTTGGGTGGCCAGTTTTTCCCAACTGATAAAGGCTCCCTGAATCCGTGGGACATCTAATGGGGAGTGCAAAGCTTCTTTCTCTTCTAACACGTGGTGCCATTGTTTGTGTGCCAGCACTTCCTTTGTTGTGAAGAGAAAGAATAACAACCAAAACAGCCCAACCCAGAAGTGAGTTGGAGCTACAGAAAGAGAGGCATTGAAAACTTCCTTTGGAAAACATTTACTTCCTAGGTGTAATTGTGAAATTCTAGAGTGCGCTGTGGGTTTCCAACAGTTTGGATGGAAAGGGATCCCATAGCAGCGGATGGGCAATGAGCAACCCATCATCAATGAAGCAGAACCTCTCTCTCCTGGCTTGCCAGCTCCATACAGTTCATGGGAATTAAACTGAGGCTAGTTCCAAGAAAAATAAAAGAGTGTGATCTTTCGAATCAATAAAAACCCCTTGAAAGTCTTATGCATTGGATGGGTTGATTGTAAATGTGTGAGTTCAGTTAACTCCCTTCTTCCCTTGTATGTGATTTACAGCTTCCTCTGAGTATAGGAAACCAAGCCAGAGGAAGAAGTGTGAGGAGACCTGGCATAGGGAAGGACCTGTGGAGCCTCCCCGCACAGGTGCCCTCCCTCCCCTGCGAGGCTGCGGGGCTGATGTGCGGAGCCCCAGCCTTGGCAGTGCAGGTCTCCGCTCCCCGGCTGCTCACGGGGCCTTGGCCCAGGAGCCCCGGCAGAGGCAGCTGAGCAGCGCTACCCCCGGGGTCACTGCCAGGGAGGAGGAGAAGGTGAAGGCCCAGGATGGCTCAGCCTCACAAAGAGGTAAGGCGGGAGCTGGGCTGCACTCTGGTGGGAGGGAGGGATTTGTGCCAGCCTGGAGTGTCCATGCACATTCCCAAGGAACAGTTCTGCCCTGCAGGTACCCCCTGCACTGAGCTGTGCTGCTCCCAGTGCCCCGTGCAGCTGTGGGGCTGCTGAGCTGTGGGGCAGGGAGAGGAGCAGGAGGTGCATGTGCAGCTGAGCCATTCCTGGAAAGCACAGGGCTCTGGGCTCCCTGTTGTCCCACGGCAGCCCAGAGGCCAGGGTGTTCCTGTGGCAGCTCTGTGGAGGTGGGTCAGGGTGTCCCCCTGGCCTGCCTCAGGGGGCTGCCAGCAGGAGCATGTTTCCTTGTGCAGCTATTTGGATGCTTCCAGGAAATCTGTGCTATGAAATATGTAGATTCAGATGCTTTAGATTTGCATTGTGGACACTGTTATATTTTTTGTCTTCACTTGGCAGGTGTGACTGGCGTGACACTTTCCAAGAAAGTTTCCTTCTCAGTTCCCTCATCACCAAAGCCCTTGCCTCCCATTCGATCGTCTTCTGTCAAGCCAAGCAAGACATGCGATGGGGAGAAGACTGATGGGAAATACGGCACGGGGCACAACAATATCAGAAGAAAGAAGCGGGAGCTGAGTTCCGAGGAAAAGGACCATAAGGTATGGAGACCAGGCTAAGTCCTGTGTGCTAAATACTCAATTTATGTCCTCTAGGCAGATCTCTGAGAACTCTTCCTGGGGTGTGAAGCCCGGCAAGCAGCTGAGCCAAGGAAGAGCTCAGCTGGACATTGTGCTTCAGGCTCTCTTTGCAATGGGTGATTAGTACCGATTTCTTGTCCCCAATGTGTATCAATAGCAGGAGAGGTCTCTGAATGTTTTCTGAGCTCTTTAGTGGCTCCTCCTTGTCTTACAGCTGAGAAAACACCAACAAGCAGTCAGAGCAGCTAAAGGTGTCCAGTCTGGTCAAGTAATCCATCTACATTTAGTAAACTACGGATATCTGTGAAGCATCTCTATGGTTTGGTGGTGTTTTCTGTCAGCTGTGTCTGGTTTGGACAGAAAAAGGTGTTTGCTGGCACAGGCAGTCATGCAAAGTCTGTTCAAGGATGTCTCAGCTTTTGAGCTGCACAGCCATGCCCTTCTGCACAGCTCTCTCTGATGCTGTTTCTAGACTTCATCAGTGTCTGGGCAGCTTTGTGCTCTGGCATGGCTTTGTCCAGAGGTGAGGGATGGGAGGTGGCCATGGCGAGAGCAGCCCAGAGCCCACGCACACAATTGCCTTTGCAGCAGGGCCAGGAGCTGCAGTTGTTTTGGGTTTGCCATGGGGTGCAGGAGGAGGCAGATGAAGACCAGCTTTGGTAAACACAATGTCCAATCAAAGGCTTGGGTACTTGATTTCAGCCTTGGTGAGCAAGGGCCCAGTGTGTCCCTGCCAGGAACTGATCCTTTCACTGAAGTTTGAACAGGAGCTGATTTGGCTCTTTAGCTGTTCCAGAAGGGATGGGATCGTAAGGAAGGGTGTGCTTCAGCCCCCGCTGCCTCCCCCCTGTTGCTGGTCATGGCCTGGGGGCCCTGGAGCAACTTGGGCAGGCAGAGAGCTTAGAGAGAGCAGCAGGGCAGGGAGCTGTGCTGAGCTTCATCAGTGCCTGTGGGCCTGAGATGATGGATGTGTGGGAGCTGGAGAGCAGCGAGCATCGCGAGAGCTCAGCAGCATCTGGGCTCAAAGGCTGCTGGGGAGCTGTAGGAAGGAAGGGCAGCAGCAGGAGAAATGAGGAGCTTGGGAGAAGCAGGTTTTGACATGCTGCAGAATGGCTTTGTGGGGACTTGGCTGGAGATCAGCAGTGGCTGGAAGGCTCTTTAGGGACAGGGAGAGAATAGTGATCCAAACCCATTCCCATAGCATCCCAAATGCCAAAGGAGGCAGAGGCAGCCCAGAACATGTGGATGCCAAACATGTGGATGCCAGGGGGTAATGTAGGCACACTGCCAAAGAGGTGAGCAAGGGGAGAGAGCTGGCAAATGTGGGACACAGTCTCTCCCTCACCAATTCCCTTTCCATTTCCTGTCCTAGGCCAAGCAGCTCCATCAGTCTGACTTTTCTTTTCCTGCCAAGTTCTAGTTAAGAACCTGGATAACGTTCTGGAGGTGTGAATGGGTGACGACTGGATGTCTATCTGAGCCCTGTGTTCTACTCTTTGCAGGCTTCCTTGCTGAATTCCAGTGGTGGGGATATGAAGAAGGGGTCCTTGGGACTGCCTGTGATCCCCCCCGTAAGCAAGGCTGTAAGTCCCTCTGATGGCAGTGCTGTTGTGACTCAGCCAAGCTCTCAGCAGCTGGATTTCCCGGAGTCCCAGGAGATGAGGTAAGCCAAGGTGTCTGCTGCTCCTGTGTGCTGTTCACCTTGCTCTTCCCGTCTCATGAGCTTATTTCCCAAAAATCTGTATTTGGGCAAACCTCTGTGTATTCACCATTTTGCCTATCTGTGATGATTGAGCACAATGTGAAACCAACACCACATGCCCCAAGAGCAGAGGTGGTGGTGGGGAAGAGGAGGCAGGGCTTAAGAGCACCTCGAAACTGCTCCTCTGTGGGACTTGGCTATTGATTTCCTCTGTAATGTTTGTGTTGTCATTTGGGAAGTGTATTGCATGGGTCTGGATACTGCAGATCCTTGAATGCTGTAATCCTAGTTTGTCAACTTCTGCACCCTTAAGAATATATATTGGCAACTATTGGCTATTGAAGAGGTGTCTGCAAATTCAGGTGCTGCTTCTGTAAATGTCAGTTGTAATTTCTCTGTGCCTGGGCCTCCACTGTCAAATGAGAGCCCAGACAAATGTTGGGCAAGAGATGTATAATCCAATACGTATTCAATAATTACATCTGGGTTTATGATCAAGGAGAACAAGGTGCTAGAGAAGAGTTATGGGACTGTAGCTGATGGAAAGATATTGGCTTGGATATGTGAGAGAAAATGTAGCTGTCAACCTTAGCCTAGGGATAACAATAAGTAAGGTGTCACAGAAGTATCATTCCAATTGAAAAGCTTCAGCTGGGCTTTTGAAGGGCAATTGGAATATCATTACCTACCAGCCCCAGCCGGGTTGGGAAAAGCCTTTATCTTCTTGGAAGATCCAGGAGGTGTAATATCTTTCTCAGGAGACAGCAGTGCTAGGACCACATGTAGCAGGAGACTGTGCCCAGTGTAAGGCATGAGCCGGCAAAGTCAAGCTTTGGCAGCAGTGCAAAAGTAGCTGTCCTCCATACAGCCTTGTGTCTCAGCCTAGCAGCTCTTGCTGCTTCACTGAGGCTGTATGAGCCACTTGGCTCCAAGAGGACAGCCAGCAGAATTGGGGAGTTATGGTGCAAGTTGAAGAATGACTGCTGTGCTTCAGCTGGAGCTTGGTGAGCTCTATCTGACTGCAGCAACTGAAAGCTTAAGGCCAATTAATCAGCTTTGCATCTGGTTGTGTTTTGGTGTTGCACTTCGTCCTTCATCACAGTGACCATGCCAAGAAGGTTTGCCTCCTTTGATGCTACAGCCATTCCCCATGCTTCTCTTTCTGCCTCCTCATATGTTCTTTTCTCCTCCATTTCCTCAAGGCCAAGATCTACCAGAAGGAATGAAAAGAAGACCTCTGAACATGCAGGTAGGTAAAGGGCATGTCTGTCCTGACATGACAATTGGAATCCTGACCCATGGGTTGCAATGTGAATGTGTGGTTGAAATCACCCAGTTTTAGGTTTCTTCAAATTCTTTTCAATTCCTTGATGGGCTCAGTGGTCTCTCCCAGAGCCCAGTCACTGGGAGTGTGCTCTGGTGATGCAGTGAAAATTGCCCATATCTACCTCTCTTTTATTATTGACCAGAGCATTCTGCAGCAGAGAAAAATCCTGATATAAGATCTTGGTCTTTTGCTACTTGGCTGCCACATGATTTCATCCTCAGTGAAGCTGTTGTAAAGGGCTATTAGTTGTCTGAGGTGTAACATCTCTGTGGGAGACTATTTCAGAATGAGCTACTTGGTTCTACTTCCATTATGAAAATCAGCCTTTAGTCAGGCTGGCCTGTAAGTGGCCCGATCTCATACAGTTTAGAAAGAAAATCGCTGGGGAAAACAAATTATCTAGTTGCAAGAACATTCCTGCAATCCAAATATTTTCCTTTAATGACCTCTAAAATATTCCAACAAAGAGATGAAAATGTTGATCCAAATGCATACTGCTATTAGAGCTCAGGAGCTCTTTTAGGAACTGGGAAGAAGAAAATATTTATTAAATCAGCATGGATAAAGGCAGCTAAAAATCTCTGTCAAGAGCAATCGCCATCTCTCTGCCCTTCTCTCTCAAACACAGCAGCTCTCCAGCAGCCAGGGGTTGAGGCCTTCATCATGCAGGAGGTTTCAGTCTGCTGGCCAGCAGAGAAATGCCATGTGTGCTGCCAGGGCACAATGGCAGTAGCCCGTCTGCTGGGAGAGGTTCTAGGCATATGTCCCTTGCTGCTCTCATACACCTTCTCTGTGTCTGCACAGATCTCTGCAATCTGGAACCTGTCTTGCCAGGTGCCCAGCATGGCGTTGTTGGGGGCTTGCAGTCTGCCAGAGATTCACACAAACCTTTGCTTCCGTTAACAGGCGTCCCACTGAGCCAGGCCAAGGAGATGGCTCATGCCACCAGTGCTGGCCTTATGAGTGATGAATCCCTGAGGGACAGCTTTGGAAAGGTAAGGGATAAGGACAGGGATGAGCAGACTTCCTTTCCAGTGACTGTTTAGTGCTTAGCCCAAAATGTCACTGAAAATCATCATCTTCCACTCTTGGGGGAAGGGCATTCTCTTGGGAATGTATTGGACAGCTACAGAGCAATTGCTTGGCTATTTCCACTGGTGCCAAGGTCACTGCTTTGGAGACGGTGCTAAGGTTGTGCCGCTAGCATTCTTTGTGTGCAAAGGCCATTTTAGAGAAGTTGTGAATGGCAGAGCATGCTACACATCAGTGAACGGGGGCAAAGCACACCCTGGGAAGGAGAGAAGCAAAGATTGTAATGTTGAGTGTAAGCAAGGCTGCAAAATGAAATGGGAGAGTTTGACTTTTCTTGGTTACCTTTCTTGCTGTATGTCACAGCCCTCTCATTCACAAGTTTTCTCTTCATTAAGATCAATGTTTCTACAACTTCTTTTCACATGACTCCTCTTTTTGGTCTCATGCTCTCAGAGAGCAGCTGAGTCCTTCAGAAGCCAGGCAGTGAGAAACAGCTGCAATTCCTGGCCATGAGTGTTAAACAGCAACTACTTAGCCCTCCTTGCTGCTTATTGCACATGGCTTTTACTCTCCTGCCGTGGCCTGTAGGAACTGAACTGGCTGCTCCCTGATCATGTCAGCTCTTCATCTGTGTCGGAGCACTCCTCTGACTTATGTGCTTCAAGCAGGGCTTCCTGACATAGGTTGAGAAACAGTACCTTGGAGCAGTGGAAGGTGATGGCAATAAAGTGTCCCACCTCACTGTGTGTAATTGCCCAGGTGAGGATGGGAGACATTCTTCTGAAACGACTGGAATGTATAGGGAGCTGCGTTAAAGACTATGGCACTCTATGGACTCTGTGCTCCTGAGGAGATGTTGTGCCTGCTTTGTGTGTCTCTGCTTACAGTCCATGATGCATTTCCATTGCAACTAGGTCCGTCCTGCATTGTGCAAGTCAGCTCAAAAGAGCTTAGAGCGGAAGAGACAGGAACTTTTGGAGAGACTGATGAAAGAAAAGAGCGAGAAGGAAATGTCCTTGCAGCTGCCTCCAGAGACAGTTGAGTCCAGGGATGCAGCTGGAGCAAGTAAGTGGTTGCTGCAGTTGTGGTCCTTTCTGATCACCTGCTTGCTCTTTGCATAGCCTTGCAATGAGGCCGGGGGGCTGTTCCACTTGAGTCTGAGTGGAAGTTGGTGTAGGATTGATTTCCATTTCCCAAAGTGCAATACAGAGGAATGAAGTGCCTTGCACATGGGCTCATTGAGTCACAGAATATCAGCTTCCTGCCTTCACCTCTGAAGTCTTTCAGAGCAGAAAATTCTGTCTTGCAAAGTACACTGGGGCTTCAGACTCTCTCACGGAGAGCAACCTCCAGGGAATGTGTGTCCAAAAGAATGCTTTTCAACCAAGGTACAACCTGGGAGACGCAAACTCCTTCCAATGAAAACACAAGAAATCCTTCTGCTGCCACTCCCTGCTGAGGAGCTGGTGTTGTAGAGCTGTGCTGAAGCCCCAAGTCAGTGCTTGTGTTGTAGCCCCAGGAGCAAGCAGCACTCCCGACTGAATCCCGGCTGAGGGGCTCTGACTGCAGTGCTGTGGGTGCTGCTCCGATGGTGGCAGCAGGGACCTTAGGAGGCAGCACTCAGCCCAAGGGCATCACGCAAGGTTATCTGCACCTTCTCTTGGTGACTTCCCCAGCCAGCATCTGAAACAGGAAAACAAAAGCGATACTGCATTGTCCTTGTTTCTGAGGGGAAACATCTCTGCAATTTGCTTTTAAACTAGAGGAGGGTAGATTTTGATTAGATATTAGAAAGAGAGTTTTATAATGAAGGGGATGAAATGCTAGAACAGTTTGCCTAGAGAAGCTGTTGTTGATCCATCCTTGAAGGTGTTCAAAGCCAGTTTAGATGGGGCTCTGAGGAAGCTGATCTCGTTGAAGATGGCCCTGTTCACGAGGGCTGGACTAGGTGGTGCTTAAAGGTGCATTCCAGCCCCAACTCTCTGATGATTCTGTGATCACTGTGCCGTGCTAGTGTGCCATTGTTATACTTGAAGTTGTTTGGGACAGCAAAGAGATGTTACCCAGCTCCAGCAACTTTTCTGGCCCTTTCCATAGTCACCCTGTCCAGTGCCCTCCACTTACAAGCTCCTCTCTGGCCCCTGCAGGCTTTAGCGAGCCGCCTGTCATTGGGACAGCTTGCATCCTGCAGAGAAAGCACCCTGGTAGTGCCTTGAGGAAGAAGGTCCTGACGAAGGACGACAAGGTGCCCTTACTGCCCAGTATGCCCAGCACCCATGGGCTTGGCAGCTTCCCACCCAACTCCTCAGGTAAGCCTGCTCTGAGTCAGCTTTTTCCCACGGGGGTTTTTCCTTGCAGGAGGAGCACAAAGTGCCTCATGCCCCAGGCACCCCAACTGAGATTTTGGGTCCACAGCCTGTCGTGAGAATGAGCAGCAAATCTGCTGTTGAGTTGCTCCAGCTTGGTAGTACTGGAGCAGTTGTTTCTGAGAGATCCATTGGGAAGTGGAGCTGAATAAAGTAGTGGTAAAGGCCTAAGCTGTGGCTTTTGCCCATCCTGATAGTCCAAACTACAGCACTCCTGGTGCCAGGAGGCAGCTGTAACTGCAGGCGTGGGCTGCGGGGCAGTCTGGCAGGGTGTGCTCACTGTGCACGTGCAAGTGCCACCATGAGCAATTGAGCGCTCACCCTGCTGGCCCTCTGCCTGTGCTGCTGTCCGGCTCTGCAGCCAGCTTTTCCACTATCCCAGCAAGGTTGTCTCTGCATGGCAGTCAGCCAGTGGGTTCAGCCGTGCTGCTGCTCCCAGAAGTGCCCAATGGCTTCTCGCTGCTCCCATCCCATGGCCTGCAATGCCAAGCGGGAACAAGCAGTGCCTCCTGTGTCGCCCCACCCAAATACGACGGCCGTGTGTAGCAGATGACAGCCAGGAGGGGCTGCCTGGTGCTCCCAGGCTCTTTGCTGCCTGCAGAAAATACACAGCACATAGTCCCTAGGGGCTCTTGTTTCTCCTTTGCAGGTAGTCTGCCTGTGCTACGATCCCGAGCAGGGTGACATAAGAAGCAGGGAGCTAGGAATGATACTTTGAATGCTATTTTCTTGTGATGCTACTTCAGTGTTCAGAATTGACCAGAACTAGCCTGACACAGCTCTCCATTCGTATAGAATATAGATGTTCATATTTACATACTTCTGCAGAGGCATCACTGACGTCAGTGACAGGCCTACATCAGTGACATCCAGATTAGCTCCCGTCTGAGTATTTTGGATTTTACGGTTTATTCATACTTAGTGAGAAGGTGCAAAGCAGCACAAAAACCCTACAGAGTCTAGGGCAGTTCACCTAGCTTCAGTGCAACATTTATACTGCATCCTTTTAGACAGAACCGGTGTTGTTCTCCTACACATTACCAAATGAGCTTTTCAGTGCACGACATGAAATTTTTGATTGACCACGCTCTTGCGGACAAATGGGCTTCATAAGAAATGCATTTATCATCTGAATTTTCTCATACCTTATAAATTGATTATCAAGAGAGTGTGTCTGCCAACAAGTTCCATCTATATGGACATATTTTTATCCTCAGTTCACATTTGCAAGGCTTTATTTATTTCAGCCATCCAGACTGGAAATTGCTTTTTACCACAAGAAAAAGATTTGGCATTGCACAGTTTGTACACAAGTCCATTTGATGACAAATAAATTTCACCTGCAGCTAGTATATACCTCTGAAAGAGGAAAGCTTCATAATGCTTGGAAAGAACAAAATCCATAAACTACTCCTTGCCCAGTAGCAGGCTACAGTCTATGTGCACTCAGCTGCCTGCTGTCTAGAATATTAGAAGTCAATGGCAACAGAGGCGCTGTCAGGTGTGAAGGGTCAGGTAGCGCTGTTCCCTGGCAGTTGCTCCATGGGCATTCAGCGGGGCCCAGCAGGACTCGCTTGTTCAGGCTTGGTGCTCTCGGGAGGCAGCTGCAGGCCTTTCCTCAGGGAGTTGCGGAGTAGCTCTGTCCTCAGGGCTCTGGGAAATCAGGGAGCTGAGACAAGAGAGGCGCAGGAGGAGTTCCCTCCTGGGGTAGCAAATGCTGCTGTCCGGCACTGTCTGGCAGGGAGCGGGGGCTCTGCGGCCTCAGGAAGCTGCTGCTGGCTGTGGTCCCTGTGGCACTTGGGAGCTGGCACTGTGTGGGCAATTGTCAGGTTTGGCCAAGGAGCTGTGCCCAGCTGAGGGGGCTGGGAGAAAGCAAGGAGCCAGACAGCAGGGAAGGCTGTGAGCCAGTGCCAGTTTGGAGCCCATGGAAGCGTGGCTGGGCCATGGGGCTGCAAGCTGCTCCATGGCAGGTGCCTTGGCCGGGGCTGCAGCGCTCATGGCTGACCCTCTCCTTACAGTGACCTCGCAGACGGCCGCTGGTGCCAAGCGCCGAGAGGAGCAGCTCCGTGGGAATGGGCGGAAGGACAGAGCCTCTTGTGAGCCACAGCACTCCTTGCTCGAGGCACTCTCCTGGCTCAGCAGCGATGACTGGTAAGGCAGGCCCCTGCTCACTCCGTCTGCCTCTTAGCATTAAGGGAGGTTACAAGTGTGTCCTGCTAGAGCCTCTGAGCCCAGAGAGGCAAAGGGCAGCAGAGAAAGCACTGCAGAGCAGTGAGAGGATAAAGATTTGAGAGCAGCCTTGCCTTGGCCTTGGCCTGCAGCAGTGCTCCAGCTGCAGCAGGTGCGTGCTGTTTCCTGCCTTTGCCTGCTGCTCCATGGAGCTGCAAAGGAAATCTTGAGGGGAGAGAGAAAGCTGTGGCACAAGATGATTTGCTGGCTGAAGCCAGAAGCAGGATGGCAGCAGTTTTGAGTGTAGAGATTTGGGTGCCTCGGGGCACAGGCCCAGGTGGCACCGAGAAAGGTTTCTCTCTGGTCCCACTGCTGGCAGCAATGGCAGGAGACAGGGTCTCCCTGTGACCTCGTGCACGTGAGTCGCAGCAGCAGCTACGGGGAGTTCCTCTTTCTGAGAAATGGACTGACTTGTGCTGTAGAGTTGCTCAGCCTGTCATTTCTCCTGAAGGGCCCATGGCAGAAGAGAAGGAAAAAGGAAAACAAATTGTCTAGGAATCTTGCACTTTTGGAATGGTACTTTTTCCTTCTCACTGCTTCCTATGGGCCTGTGATGTTTTGTCAATACTCAGAATGTGTGCCAAAATTAGACACAGACAGAAGGAGGCCTATAGAGGCCCAGAGGTGATAACCACACAAACGTTAGGTGATTCTGGTTGTCTTTTTGATGTGCAGGTTAGTATCCACTCACTAGTGGAGATGCTCCATTCCCCCTGGAGAAGGACTCCATTTGCCCTGGGATAAGTGTGAAATACCTGCCACAATGCATCTCCTTGTGCAGTCACCTTTGCTTTGCCCTTTCTCTTCTGCTTTCTCTTCCCCATTTCTGTTTGGTGCCCTGTGAGGTGCAGAGAGCTTCTGCAGGTGTGGGGGGTGTCCAGGTGACACTCAGGGGTGCCCATGGGCTCGCTTGCCAGCCCTGCACTGCAGCCCTGATGCAGCACATAGCTTGCTGTAGCTCAGGTCGTGCAGAAAGCAAGTGCTAAGAGACAGAGTTGTTGGCAGCTTTTAGATAACCTGTTGCTGTTGTGGGGGTTGTTTCAAGTAGGGGGTTCTGGGAAAAGCCCTCTGGCTGTTTCAGCTGTTCTTGCCCAGGGGTGCAATCTTCTGGGACATCGTGCTGCTTTTTTGGGGACTGTGTGAGGTGGAGTGGAGTGGGTGACAGGCAGGCCTAGATTGCAGAGTGGAAACTCAGCTACAGAGTGGCAGTGCAGACTCTCACAGCTGAACTGCCTGCTGGGGCCGGCAAAGAAGGAAAATGCCCCAGTAACAGCCCAGTGGGACTGTGTCTCAGGGACAGCGACAGGGAGGTGACAAGAAACAGAAGCATGGCATGGTCTCACTGCTTCTAGGAAACTGTGACATCCTAGGCTCTTCACGTGCCAGAGATTTCAGAAAGGCTGCCTTGTTAAACGGCCACAAATGAGGACTCTGAAACCCCTCTGTTTGCCTCCTGCATTTGTGTTTGCTTTTGACAGCCACAGCATCCTGTGGCAATGAGTTCCATGATTTCATTAAGTGAGGCTTGGAAAGCACCTCCCTTTGTCTGACTGAGCTGCCAGCCTGGTAATTTCAGAGTGTGCTGCCTAGTTCTTGGGTGGAGAGAAAAAGCAATGCTTTTGGCTCTTGCCTTTCAGGGAGCTGAAGGAGAAGGGACTCTTCAGCATCAAACACCTGTCTGAGTCCCATTCAGAAGTCCTTCTCAGTCGACTTCGAGAGGTTTGCTTGGCAGTTACCGATGAGGTAAGAAGATTGTGCTGAGTTGTCCTCCGTATTTCATACACGGTGTGTGGATTAGACATGTGCTTGTTCATCTCCATGTGTGCTCAGGGACTGCCTTCATTTCTGTTTTTAGACCTTCTATTTCTAATGCCTGTCAGTGCTCTATAGGATCTGTGTGTACATGTAGCTGTATTTCCTGGTAGGTCGGGCATCTGACACACTCTCTTTGAGCGAGGGGCCATTGTAATGGAATGTGCAAATGCAGAAACAGAGACACTAATTACGTTATTTGCCACAGTCCAAATGGCTGCCTTTCTGTGCATGTGCACTTCTGCTTCCACTGTGCTTTTATGGTGCTCTGGCCACAGCGAGAAGTGCTGTTGTTTCCTGGGACTTTTGTCTAAGGACAACTGGTTTCCTTTCAAGGTGATTCTTATGTTTCCCCTCATGATTTCCTTAGGTGACCAACCTGCGCTCCAAGGTCTCTCAGCGGGCAATTATGACTCTGGGAGAGCTCTTTGTGGCCTTGAAGAAGGACATGGACTCGGAGGTGGATGAAGTTGCTCGGGTCCTTCTTCAGATGGTGTGGAACTCCCCAGAGTTCATTCAGAAAATAGCGACTGAGACCTTGGGCATCATGGTGGAGAACGTGACTCCAGCCCGAGCAATGAGTGCTCTCATGGACAGTGGAGTCCAGTAGGTTCTGCTTCTTCTCTTAGTGATATTCTTCACCTTCTATTGTGTGCATGGGGGAAGGGAGGAGAGAGAGAATGGGAATGGTGGGAGGGAAGGGTCCTGTATGCTGCATCCTCTGTCAGCTCAGTGACTTGATTCTCCAATCAAGCTCACTTCCTCTTGTCACCTACTCCTGCCCTCCTGCAGCCTGTTAGTTCATAGAAGCATAGAGCTGTCGAATGTGCTGAGTTGGAAGGGGCCCATCTGGATCATCAAGTCCAGCTCCTGGCCTTGCACAGGACAGCCCAAGAGTCACACCAAGTGCCTGAGAGCATTGTCCAAATGCTTCTTGAGCTCTGTCAGGCTTGGTGCTGTGGCCACTGCTCTGGGGAGCCTGTTCCAGTGCCCAACCACCCTCTGGGTGAAAAAAGTTTTCCAGATCTCCTGATAACCTAAACCTCCTCTGACTCAGCTGCCTGCTGCTTCCTGGAGTTCTCGAGGTGTGCCAGAGTTGCCTAGATGTGGTGAATGTTGGGGAAGTGAAAGTGCCTGCAAAGGCTAAGGATAGAGCCTTGTGGTTTTGTGGGAAGAGGGACAATTGCAATTGCAGCTGTGAGCGCTCTCTGATCTATCACAGCACTAACCTCAGAGGCCCTGGGAAAAACCATGCATCATCATTCTGCCATTAACTTGAGAAATAGGGAGGGTACTTGCTGGGGCATGGAGCACATGGGGGGCCATGTGCTGCGTGTGGCACAGCCTGCACAGCAGGTGCAGCTGCTGCCAAGAGGAGTCCTGTATGACTGTGCTGGCCTTAGAGCTCTACTTTCTATTCAAACTGGTATTTCATGTTAGGCTTCACAGGCTGACTGCCATGGGGCAGCTGAACCAAATGCTGCCTTAAGTGTTGGTGCTGGGCCTGATAGTTCCCAACAGACACTCTCTAGAACAGGACAGCCTGGCTACAGTGACTGCCACCCTTTCCTCAGCTTTGGAAAAGAGTAAAACATTCAAATGTCTCTCTTGCCAAGCCTCACAGAAGCAAAAACAGGCTGCCTTGGTGGATATTCTGTAGCTTCATGCTCCACTTTATTTCTTCCCCACATTTGCTTTTTTCCAAGGCTCTGCAGATTTGAGGATACATGGGTGGAAATAGTCTCCATGCTGCTGCAGCTCTGTGTGCCCTCTGATGGGTCAGCATGAGTAGTTTTTAATTTCTAAATAATTCAAATTTAATCTATTTCTTTAATCCTCCTCAGAGTAAGTTTTGGGAAAGAAATTGAGCATCAGATGGTGCAGGGAGACTGAATTCCTCCCTCTTCCTTGCAGGCACTCCTGTCCAAAGCTAACTTTGTGTTTATCTCAGGACAGAAGCGTCTGCAGGTGTCCCAAGTTCAGGGAGATGCAGGCCTCCTTTGGCCAGCAATGGCAGGGAGCATGCTGTGGCCATGGCCTGCGCTGCTGTCCCTCCCTCTCCCTGTGGCCCAGTGTTGGCTCTCTTCTTCCCAGGAGCCGCTATGTCCAGGTGCGGAAGTGTGCAGCTGAACTCCTCCTGCCCGTGATGGAGAAAATTGGAGTCGCGAAGCTCGCAGGCACAGCCAGGGCTGAAAGGCTGGCGCACGTGGCAGGGACTCTTGCTCAGGACTGTCACAAGGACACAAGGTACTGATCTTCATTTCACTTTGTAAAATAGGAAAGCTGTTTGATGCCTGGCTATCAATGGTAAAAGCACGAAAGAGTGGAAGTTAAAGTAAACGTTAAGTTCCCTCACTGTGTGGATAAGATGGCTAGAGTCTCGGAGTACGCTGAGCTGGTAGGGACCCATCAGGATCATGGAGTCCAGCTCCTGGCCTTGTGCAGGACACCCCAAGTGTCACTCCATGTGCCCAAGAGCATTGTCCAAATGCTTCTTGAGCTCTGTCAGGCTTGGTGCTGTGACCACTGCCCTGGGTTGTCTGGGGAAATGACTGTACTGGGTAACCTGAGGTTGTCCGGCAAGAAGGACCATTGCCACCTTCCTGTGACTTGAATGATTCTTTACTGAGATCAAAAGAGCTCTGATTAGGCAGTCAAAGAGTTCTGCTTGGTCATATGTGCATAACACCAAGCCAAAGTGTTGGCCACTGAAGGATCACTGAAGGATCCCAAGCATCTATTTGTCCTAAAGTTAAGGCTTTCCTAGAAATATTCCAGGGGTCTTTAGCCAATGTATTCAGTCTTTCTAAACCTCGCCTGCAGATTTCAATCATGCTGTTATTGGTGGCTGAATGACCTGTAAATTTCTTCTTGAAGAAAGTTGTGGTTTCCTAGTGGCAAAATCAAGCCAAAGCCCCAAAATGCCCTTACTTGGATGATTACATTCCCATTAAGAGATGCCAAGAGCACATGAGTAACTAGCTGCCCCTGTGCATAGATATAGTATGGCATAATCAATAGCAAGCGTGAGGTGTTTTGTCCTGGCTTCCCTGCCCGTTAAAGAAAGGCAAATTGTTGTACAATGGCAACAAGACATGGCTAATAAGCTCTGAAAACAAAGCAGATGCACTCTGCTTGTTCCCTGGGAACTTTCGATGCCACAGAAGCACACTCACAGTTTCAGCGTGAAATTGAGCTTTTCTGTTGCCCCATGTTCTCCTCTTGTCTCTTGTGTTCAGCTGACAGAGCTGTGCAGTGACAGGGGGAGGTAAATGTCTCTTTGTAGAGTAGGTAATGCTGTCTCATGCAAGTATTGCACCTGCTGAGTTTAAGGCATCAGCTTCTTTGGTTAACAGTCTTATTTTGTTCACTTTTATCTCTCTCTCTCTCTCTTTCTTTCAATCTTTCAATCTTTCTTTCTTTCTCTCTTTTTTCCCTGTGTTAGGCATTATGGACAGGAGATGGTGAAAATGTTGCTGAATCATCAAAAATTCAAAAAGCTTTTGGAGCAATCTCTTTCCCCACATGACCTGGATGATATTCTGAGAAGAATTAAGAAGCAAGTAAGTGCTTGGCAGCAGCCGAAATGTCTCCTTTGTGCAACTATTGCCACTGCTAATATAGGATGAAACATATCTAATCAGTATTTATTTCATTCCTCTTCTACTGAATCATTTTGCTCCTGGGAATGAACTGTAGATCCTCAGCCTGTTCATCTGCAGACTAGGAAGGATTTAATATTATTAGGAAAAAAGTGGGGGCAGGAATCTTTTGAATAGTGGCCAGAAAGGGGAAAGGGAGAGAGGAGAAAATGGGTTTACATTTAGGCATAACTCCCCCCCTCACCCCAGTATACTGGGATGTACTCTGCCATTCTCTTCCCGTGGAAAAGGAATTGAGATCAGTGCTTCTGCAGATGATAGTTTCTTTGCAAAAGACACAGGTGGTACTAGTGTCAAAGAAAATTTCCGAATCTACAAAAGATATCCAAGGCAATCCTAATTCCTCCAAGGATTGTCTGTCTTCTGGGAATACTGCCCTGCTCTCTTGCCCTGTGGAGCTGAAAGGAGCTTGGTGAATTCAGCAGCATCCAGGGGAAAATCATCTGCTTGTTTTGGGGCTATTGTATTCCTTTTCATCTCCACTATAGAGAGGAATGTGCCTTTGTTCCGGAGCAGGGAGAATGAGTGTTGAACCAAATCAACTTCCAACACAATGGGCCATTCTCCAAAGGGTCCAAATTTTTCTGCTGCTTCCTTCAAGCAGGCTTGTTCCCTCCCAGTTTGCATTATTCCCTCTAGTTACGCTCAAGACTCATGAATGTGGGATTTCATAGTGCTGCTGAGTATGGTAGCACCCATAACCTGCCTTGGGTTGTGGAAAACCACGAGTTGGCATCACTGAATCTCTGGCCTGTTTCTTTCTGTAAGTTAGGAGATGTTTCCCTAAGCCTTGGTAGCAGTGATCGTGGTTATAACTCGTGTTTGAAACAGGTAATTTTCCATTTTATCTTCTAAAGATTCATGGGGTTTCTTTGTGTCTGTGTAGGGGATGGAAAAGCAGAAAGGTGAAGGCCCATCTGTCAAGAGCCCTGTGAAGAAGAGGAACGATGGCTCGATGAAGCCCCAGGCCGCGTTGCCTTCTCGTGAAAGGTACTGAGCACTTTTGTCAGCTGCGACAAAGCCTAGGACAAGCTTTACAAGTGTCTTCCTCAGGAAAATCTTGCTGGTGGAGATGACCTGTGCCAGAGATTGTTTCCTTTCCCTACAAATGTTGTATGATAAAAAATGTCTACTTCTGCATGATGCTGGAAACAACTTCTCTGGAGGGGTTTCCACAAAAATGAGGCAACAAAAAGACACCCATTGGTTGCAGCTCAGAAGATGGCGTGCAGTGGCAAGGACAGTGTTGTGGAGGCTATGAGAGGGTCCTGTCTCTGCTGCCTGTTTTGGGACAAATACATTCAATCAGGTTTTGTTTTCGTCTGAGTGGAGTCTTTCTCAGATGGGTGTTTTGATGAGAAGTCCCAGTGTAGAAGCAAGAAGCCATTCCCCAAAATAGCACTTGCCATGCATGTGCTTTGGCCTGGCTGAATGATGGTTTTTCTGCCTCTCAAACAGTACCAAGTTTGAGCAGTAAGTAGCAAGTCAATTGCTGAGCAGCTGTGGTCACCAGGTGTCTCAAGGTGGACGTTTTGTCTTGATATTCCTGTGCTTCCTCCTGTTTGCTTGATGGACAGCATGTTTGGTGTATTTCCCCCTGTGCTGCAATCAGCCTTTAAGCTAGCAATTTGGTCCTTGCTGTCTCTTCATGCCAGTGGCAGAGCTACTTGTGCCTGCTGTCTTGTGATAACAGAGGGGATTGATTTAGCTCTGTCATGCTCAGCGGTGGCAGGCAAGTGACCACATGCCTCAGTAGCATAGTTAGGATCTTCCCATGCTCATGGAAGAGGCACGTTGATCCAAGAGAATTGTTCCCATTGCATTTGTGAAGCTGTGGATCTAGTCTCTAGGGAAGCAATAACGTGAGCGTAGTGCTGGCATGTCTGGCTTCTGTTTTCATCTCTGCTGCTGATTTTCTGGATCCTTCACGTATGCCCCTATTCATCTGTTCCGATGCATCTGAGCTACTTTTCCAGATGCTCATGCCTGGTATAGAGACTTCTGCAGACTTGTGACTTTCCTTATTAGAAGACACACACTTCTTATAAATGCCTGCCATATGATGAGGCATTTAAACTTGGAAGTCGTGTCTCTCTTTCGGCACGAAGCAGAGCATCATGTGTAACTCAGCAGCCATCTGAAGAGAAATGACATGCAGCTCATCCTTGCTTTTCCTGTGGATGCACTGGTGACAATGTTACTTGCAGATTGTCTCCACTGATGATTGTCATGAGATCCATGTTGTTTTTCAGGTCAGGATTTTCTAGCATGAAATCACATCATTAGGAATGCTCTCCAAGATGTTTTGCTCCCAGTTAACTGAAGGTATTATCACCAACAGGCCCTACTTTGCTTTTGTCTTCCAGGGCGAAGTCTATCTCAGATGGACGCCACCTACACCGTCCAAAAATCCAGGTCACGTTACCTCCAGCTGTGGAAGAAACAGAGCTGCTCCAGAAGCTTTCCAGTCTCCTGCAAGCCAAGGCGTTTCAGACACGGATGGAAGGACTGGCACTCCTCCTTGATCTGTGCAAAACCAACCCCCGGCTTGTCTCCATTAACATTGTCCAAGTATGTAGGGAATCTTCATTGCTCCTTTCCCAAGCCTGGAGCAGTAGAGTTACTTCAGTGTGTCTTGGCCCTGCATCCTGGCAGTTTGGGACAGGCTGGTCCCTCTTACCCAGAAAAATTTAATTCAGTTCCAGGCTTCAGGACAAGTTCTTTGCGTCCAGATGTATTTGTCTGGCCGGTGCCTATTGATGCTGTTTAGGCGATGATGACAGAATTTTCTGTTGCTGTAACTTCTGCTGTGTCCTACTGCCAGTTGTGTTAAGTGAAGGGAATCCAGCCACTGAAAGGGTGGCAATTCTTCTCTAGACAAAACACGGCTTTGGATGGGGAAGAGAGGTATCAGGCTGGGTTGGTTTAAAGCAAAATTTTGGAAAAGGATACTTCCATAACCTCCATCTCATCTTGCACAGACACAACTCTGGCTACTCATTTCCATTCTCATCCCTATTCCTCTTGCTAAAGCCTGTGCTCACCCTTCTTGGAGGGCCTTTTTGCTCTTTGGGAAAGGAGGAAAATGGCTAAGGACACAGATCTCTTCCTTCTCCTCCCAGAAGCTGCTTTTCCCCTTTTTCCAGAAAATGGTGCCTAACAATGTGGCTGTCAAGGGACTGAACCTGCTCTAATGAGTGCTGTACAGCACATGAAATTTCACAAGTCTACCTGTTAATTAGACAAATGGTCTGCATTCTGGAAGAGTTGATCAGAGCCCTGCACTTCTGCAGACACAGGCTCCGAGACAGACGAAACACAACTTGGATCTCTTCTGGCCATAGTTTAGCCAAATCATACTTACCCTCAGTACCTGAGGCAACTGTGTCAAAAACTGGGCATTGTAAATATCTGCTTCCATACTTTTATACCAAAGATACTGGTTTGCATCAAGAAATGGGATTAATTTAGTGACTTCTAGGTGGAGAGAAACACCTTAGGAACTATTCTGTCCTCACCCAAACCTCTCAGAAATACATGAAAATCTTTCAAGTGGCATGAGGTTGTGCAACCATTCCAGTGAGTAGGCTACCGGAAGACAGAGAAATTGTGCAAGCAAGTGCTGACGTGACAGAAAGAGTGTTCATTTCTACATGCCTTCTTCAAACAAGGATATTTTAATCCAGCTTTCATGTTGTTTGTTTTCTTCACAGATTTTTGATGATTTTGTCCTGAGACTTGTGGATACTCATAAGAGAGTAAAGCAACAGGCGCTGGACGTGCTGGCTGAGATGATCGGCATCCTAAAGGATGGCTTAAACCCAGTGATCATCCGGTTAGTCGAAGGAATAACCAGCAACCTAAACTCCACGGACTCTGCCGTTTATGCTGCAGCTGTGAAAGCCCTGGAAGAATCCATGGCTCACTTAGGTAAGGCTGACCCCTGACATGGACTCTCCTCAACCGTGTCTCTGCCTCTCAGAGAGTCAAGAGAGCAAAGAGTGCCTCGGTAGCTGTTGGTGTCGTCTGTGGAAACCTCCAGCTGACATCCACCAGAAGGTGTGGAGGTGCAGTCCTTAGGCACCAGTCCCCCAACAGGCTGGAATGTGCATCAGCCTTTCCCAAAAGTCCCAGGAGCCCTTGGCCCTGTGCTGTTTGTCTGCTTTGGCAGAGAAGGAGCTGAAGAGTAAGTCGTGGACTGCAGCTTTGCTAGAATTCCGAGAGAAAGGGATTTTTGGAGCTTGGTTAGGCCCCATTGGTCTTTGCCAATGAATAGCTTTGCTGTTGGCATGAAGGGACACTGGCCCATCAGAGCTTCTGCAGAGCAGCCTCCTGAAGGCTCTACATTACAGGCATTAGCTGTCTGTTTTCCACCTTTCTTCTTTGTCTTCTTTTTTCAAAGGGGAACTTCTGATTCACCAAGTTCATTTCTTTTGAACAAACAAGTATAAATCCAGCTGTCAATGATGGCTTGTTCCACATGCTGGTTTTTTTCATGGGGCAAGATCGCTATGGCAAATGACTACATAGCCAAGAACTGCTGTAAATTCCTTTGCCACACAGACTGATGTCAGCTCTGCAAATGCCCCACTGGGTGAATATGCCTGAAAAATGGAGTGTTGAAGAGGCAGGTCTTAAAGGGGAGTTTACACTTTCCACCTCCGTTGCTCTGTGAACTCCTTGAATTGCCTGACTTGGTGCCTTTCTGTGTCCCAAGTATGGGGCTCTTCCTGTTTGTGAACTGGGGAGAAGGCTGTGAGACCTAGACTGCTCTTGGCCCGTAGCCATTTCTTGTGGAGCATGGGCAAAGTCTTGGGAAAAGCTGCAGAATCCTGCTAACAGAGGATGTGGCAAACAGATGGCTTCAGGGTTTTGTGTGGAGCATTGTGCCATTGCCCTCTCTCCACCTCTGAGATCACCAACAATTTTCCCTGGGGAGAGATGTCAGAACAGGAGCAAGGCATCTCCGCCTCTCATCACAATGACTTTACGCAGAGATACATTCAAGCAAGTGAAGTGGGATATATTTTTTGAGTTCTGCCCATTTTTATGGCTGTTTGCAAGAATTCAAACAAGCAACCAAGTCACAAATATTGCAAAAGTCAACATCTAGAGCTTTAATAGGGGAAGGAAGTCTCTACTGGACAAAGGCATGAACAAAACCTTCCCAAGTACTTTTAAACTGTCTACCTTTACAAGTCAACATCCAGTGGCAAATGGCAAGAAACCTCCTGAACTCCAAAGGATTGTGCAACGCTCCTAGCTTGGAGTGACACAAGCAGGCACATCCTCTTGCCCCACTGCTGCCCTGAGCTTCATAGCTGAGGTCAGCCATTGCTCCAAGACTCTGTGTGCACATGCCTCAGATCTTGCATGAGTAACTTGGAGTCTTGTCCATAGATCCCAACAGGTAACCCGACGAATTAGAACAGCTTATCCTTAAAGTGGGAAGGCATGTGTGAATTTTGGGGCCTTCTCACCCTTTTCCATAGGGGAGGAGGAGATCACTTGTGCAAAGCTGTGGGATGCAAAACCTTTTCCCTGCTTACATGGGATTGAAATCCTGAGGTCCCTGATGTGCAATGTTTAACACGGCTCCTGGTACAGCAGAGCACTTTGGATTTACAGATGTGAAAGGAGAGCTTTTCTTTTGGAACTTAAAATCCCCCCAAGTAGGCTGGAAGGAAAGAAGAAAAGGATTCAAAAACCGGCAGAAATTTCCTTTATTTTACAAAATGCAGTTGCCTCTGCCCTTCCCCTCCCCACTGTCCTTTCTTTTATGAGCTCAGAAGAGTGAGCAGAAACTTGCCTTTCTCTTGTAGACAAAGTATCACTGATGAAAGAGTTCAGCAACCGGTGGAGTCAACTGAGTGGCCAAGGTTTGCTGGACGTCACGGAGCGTCTCTCAGGTATGGCTTCCCCTTCTAAGCCAAGAGGTCTTGTGAGGGATTATTTAGAGGGAATGCGTGTGAGCAGACAGTAGAGTAGCTCCTCCAAATCAGGAGGTGCTGAGCTTGTCCCTCCTGCCCAATACCCATGGGAGGTGTTCTAGGCAGGTTTTCCCTGGCTGCTGCTGAGGTGTGCAGCATCTGGGATGGGGGCGGTGCTTGGCCTCGCGGCTGAACTCTCACTGGGGCATCTCAGAAGCTGCCTCTAGGAAAGGGAGGGGCTAAAATGTCAGGGTTCTCTGTGATCTTTTAGGGGAAATGGGGGCAAATGCTGTTTGAGGGGATCAGTTTGTTTTGTCCTCACCGAAGACTTGTTTTGCTCTTGGAAAGTGTTGAGGCTGAACCCTGCAGTGCCTGAGGGTCACAGTGTAGGTCAAAAGCCAAGAGACACGTTAGAGGCACGGATTTTGTGCAAGGCAAATTTTGGGGACAGAGGGGCACAAGCAGAGTGCTGAGGCTCCCAGCCTGTGCTGTAGAAGTGGCATTGGACTGAGCATTTCAGGATGTGCAAACAGTCTCTTGCTATGTCAGCGCTGTCCAAAATGCTCCAAATGCAGCTGCTAATGGATTCCTCCTAGGAGCTTGCTATGTCAGCAATAGGCAAGGAATGGAAAAATGGAAACCTCCATGTACAGTAGCGAAGACTCTTTCTAGCCTTATTTTATTTATAGCCTTGCTTTAATTAGGGCTAAATCCACTGCAAATTATGCCAGCATCTTTAAATGCAAGGTTTAATACACTTTGTGTCTTCATTATGAGGTTCAAAAGGGCAAGTTCAGTGATTGGCAAAGTCAAAGGCCTTTTAAAGAGCATTTGAATAAAGTAGACCTTTAGGAAGAAAGAATTTAGTTTTGCAGGTAGTTTAACCTCTTTGTCAAAGAAAGTATTTCAGCATAAATTAGGACTACTGTAGAAAGAGCAGATGTTCTCTCAGAGATTTAGTGGGAGCAGACAGCCCTTTCTCTTCTCAAGTTCCATAGTGACGGATGTTTAGAATTGCATTTAAATTGAAAGTAACTCCCATTTAAAAATGGGTCCAGTAATGGTTTTCCTGCTTAGCAGAATTGGTTTTAGATACTTTCAGGAGTTGTTTAAATGTTGATGACTGCTGGCAGATCAACAGCATAGAGAAAATGATGGCTCTTCCACCAGAGAATAATAAATGGCTACTGCATGACATTTTGCCAGTAGAGAAAATAAGAATGGTCTCCAGACCATTTCAGGTTTTGATCTTACAGGCTAATCTGCCATGCAAGGAGCGTATTGGTAGTAAATTTTTGCCTGTGTTTGATAGAGTTCAGTTCAGAAAATGAGCAGAGAGCTGGCTTCAGAGAGAATGTGAGAGAATGCTTGCGTTTTGGTTCAGTTTCAGTCCCCTGTGCAGCATTTCTCTCTCTCTCTCTCTATTCCCCTATTGCAGTGCGGATTGTAAGAGAAATCGCCATTAACATTGTGAGGGGAAATGCCATTAACATTTGGAGAGGCTCAAATGCCATGGCAATGGGGTCTGGGTGATTATGTAAGACATGCTGAGGTTTGAAATAGGTGTTTGTTAGAAGCCACAAAAGCATTCTGCCAAAGACACCAGCTCGTGACTGATGTTTCTAATCAAACTGGCAAGCAGCAGCCGTCTCTGATGGGCTGGAGTTTAGAAGTGTGGTCTGACAGTGCCCTTTGCTGTGTGCCACTGAGCAAAGGGAAGAGCCAGATTAGACTTTTGGCATTTTTCATCAAAGGGCACCAAAATGGAATCATCCCTTTTAGTAGAGATCTCTCAGTGGTTTCTCTGCGGTGCATTTCAACATCTTGAGTGCAGGTTTGGACAACTTCTAAATGGCAATAAAGGGCAATTTGACCTTCTGGTCATTGTTCATGCAGAAAGAGATTGTGAAATGATTTAGTAAAGGTACAAAGTCTTCCACAGGTAGAAGGCTTTGTTGGAGAAATTAGTCCTGAGGGGTTGGTGGTTCTTTTCCGGAGATGATCAGCTGCTTTGCCCGTTTCGGGATCACAGGGCTCTCTGTGCTACTTTGCTGATCTTAGCTAGAGAGGCTCCCAAGAAGCCCAACTAGAGGGAGGTGCTTGTTTGCATTAAGCTTGATGCTTAAGAATCTTGTCTCTCTCTCCTGGCAGTGCTTGTGGAATGGGTTTATGCCAGGAGCCCCGAAGTGGTCAAGCGCTACACCCTGCCCGTGCTGTGGTCCTTCCTGGGGACCAAGGCGCTGCCTGTCCGAGGCGCCAGTGTCGGCGCTGTGGTCAGCAAGCTTGCCTTGGCCCTCCACAAGGTGATGGGCTCCCAGCTGGAGAAGCATGCTGCCAGCCAGCCTCCACACGTGGGGAAGAACCTCTCCAAGATTTTGGGCTGGTGAAGGCAGGATGTCTTCCCATAAGCTATGAATCACCGAATTGGACACCCACCACCAGATGTGACACTTCACCCATTTAGAAAATGACGAAATACTAATGACGGATGTGCATCTGCCCCTGCTCTCTCCACCCTGGTTCCTAGTCATGGCATGGGGGGCCTGAAGAAACTTCTGATCGAGGACAAGGTGAAGGCTGAGCATGGCTCAGCCTCACAGAGAGGTAAGGCGGGAGCTGGGCCGCTCTCTGGTGGGAGGGAGGGATTTGTGCCAGCCCGGAGAGTCCGGGCAACAGTTCTGCCCTGCAGGTGCCCCCTGCACTGAGCTGTGCTGCTCCCAGTGCCCCGTGCAGCTGTGGGGCTGCTGAGCTGTAGGGCAGGGAGAGGAGCAGGAGGTGCATATGCAGCTGAGCCATTCCTGGAAAGCACAGGGCTCTGGGCTCCCTGTTGTCCCACGGCAGCCCAGAGGCCAGGGTGTTCCTGTGGCAGCTCTGTGGAGGTGGGTCAGGGTGTCCCCCTGGCCTGCCTCAGGGGGCTGCCAGAAGGAGCATGTTTCCCTGTGCAGATATTTGGAAGTTTCCAGAAAATCTGTCCCATGAAATATGTAGCTTTAGATGCTCCAGGGTTGCATTGACACCTCTATTATATTTTGTGTCTCCACTTTGCAGACCTGACTGGCTACACTGTTTCTCAGAAGTTTTCCCAGGACACTTCCTATTGCCATTGCACACAAAGCCATTGCCTCTCTTGTGTGCAACGGAGAGAAGCAGAAACATGGGAAAAACTGCACCGGCTATGACAAGAGTAATGTGAATTACCAGGACCTGATGTGAGAAGGAAAAGGATTGAAGGTAAGGAGACCAGGCTAAGTCCTGTGTGCTAGATTTTCAGTTTATGACCTGTAGGCAGAGCTCTGAGAACTCTTCCTGGGGTGAGAGCCCAGGCAAGCAGCTGAGCCAAGGAAGAGCTCAGCTGGACATGGTGCTTCAGGCTCTCTTTGCAATGGGTGATTAGTACCAATTTCTTGTCCCCAATGTGTATCAATAGCAGGAGAGGTCTCTGAATGTTTTCTGAGCTCTTTAGTGGCTCCTCCTTGTCTTACAGCTGAGAAAACACCAACAAGCAGTCAGAGCAGCTAAAGGTGTCCAGTCTGGTCAAGTAATCCATCTACATTTAGTAAACTATGGATATCTGTGAAGCATCTCTATGGCTTGGTGGTGTTTTCTGTCAGCTGTGTCTGGTTTGGACAGAAAAAGGTGTTTGCTGGCACAGGCAGTCATGCAAAGTCTGTTCAAGGATGTCTCAGCTTTTGAGCTGCACAGCCATGCCCTTCTGCACAGCTCTCTCTGATGCTGTTTCTAGACTTCATCAGTGTCTGGGCAGCTTTGTGCTCTGGCATGGCTTTGTCCAGAGGTGAGGGATGGGAGGTGGCCATGGCGAGAGCAGCCCAGAGCCCACGCACACAATTGCCTTTGCAGCAGGGCCAGGAGCTGCAGTTGTTTTGGGTTTGCCATGGGGTGCAGGAGGAGGCAGATGAAGACCAGCTTTGGTAAACACAATGTCCAGTCAAAGGCTTGGGTACTTGATTTCAGCCTTGGTGAGCAAGGGCCCAGTGTGTCCCTGCCAGGAACTGATCCTTTCACTGAAGTTTGAACAGGAGCTGATTTGGCTCTTTAGCTGTTCCAGAAGGGATGGGATCGTAAGGAAGGGTGTGCTTCAGCCCCCGCTGCCTCCCCCCTGTTGCTGGTCATGGCCTGGGGGCCCTGGAGCAACTTGGGCAGGCAGAGAGCTTAGAGAGAGCAGCAGGGCAGGGAGCTGTGCTGAGCTTCATCAGTGCCTGTGGGCCTGAGATGATGGATGTGTGGGAGCTGGAGAGCAGCGAGCATCGCGAGAGCTCAGCAGCATCTGGGCTCAAAGGCTGCTGGGGAGCTGTAGGAAGGAAGGGCAGCAGCAGGAGAAATGAGGAGCTTGGGAGAAGCAGGTTTTGACATGCTGCAGAATGGCTTTGTGGGGACTTGGCTGGAGATCAGCAGTGGCTGGAAGGCTCTTTAGGGACAGGGAGAGAATAGTGATCCAAACCCATTCCCATAGCATCCCAAATGCCAAAGGAGGCAGAGGCAGCCCAGAACAGGTGGATGCCAAACATGTGGATGCCAGGGGTAATGTAGGCACACTGCCAAAGAGGTGAGCAAGGGGAGAGAGCTGGCAAATGTGGGACACGGTCTCTCCCTCACCACTTCCCTTTCCATTTCCCGTCCTAGGCCAAGCAGCTCCATCAGTCTGACTTTTCTTTTCCTGCCAAGTTCTAGCTAAGAACCTGGATAACGTTCTGGAGGTGTGAATGGGTGACAATTGGATGCTCTATCTGAGCCTGTGTTCTACTCTTTGCAGGCTTCCTTGCTGAATTCCAGTGGTGGGGATATGAAGAAGAGGTCCTTGGGACTGCCTGTGATCCCCCCTGTAAGCAAGGCTGTAAGTCCCTCTGATGGCAGTGCTGCTGTGACTCAGCCAAGTTCTCAGCAGCTGGATTTCCCGGAGTCCCAGGAGATGAGGTAAGCCAAGGTGTCTGCTGCTCCTGTGTGCTGTTCACCTTGCTCTTCCCGTCTCGTGAGCTTATTTCCCACAAATCTGTATTTGGGCAAACCTCTGTGTATTCACCATTTTGCCTATCTGTGATGATCGAGCACAATGTGAAACCAGCACCACATGCCCCAAGAGCAGAGGTAGTGGTGGGGAAGAGGAGGCAGGGCTTAAGAGCACCTCGAAACTGCTCCTCTGTGGGACTTGGCTATTGATTCCCTCTGTAATGTTTGTGTTGTCATTTGGGAAGTGTATTGCATGGGTCTGGATACTGCAGATCCTTGAATGCTGTAATCCTAGTTTGTCAACTTCTGCACCCTTAAGAATATATATTGGCAACTATTGGCTATTGAAGAGGTGTCTGCAAATTCAGGTGCTGCTTCTGTAAATGTCAGTTGTAATTTCTCTGTGCCTGGGCCTCCACTGTCAAATGAGAGCCCAGACAAATGTTGGGCAAGAGATGTATAATCCAATACTTGGTCAATATTTACAACTGGGCATAAGATCAAGGAGGTCAAGGTGCTCTGAGTCAGCTGCCTTCTGCTTCCTGGAGTTCTCCCAGTCTGCCAGAGTTGCCTAGATGTGGTGAATGGTGGGGAAGTGAAAGTGCCTGCAAAGGCTAAGGATAGAGTCTTGTGGTTTTGTGGGAAGAGGGACAATTGCAATTGCAGCTGTGAGCGCTCTCTGATCTATCACAGCACTAACCTCAGAGGCCCTGGGAAAAACCATGCATCATCATTCTGCCATTAACTTGAGAAATAGGGAGGGTACTTGCTGGGGCATGGAGCACATGGGGGGCCATGTGCTGTGTGTGGCACAGCCTGCACAGCAGGTGCAGCTGCTGCCAAGAGGAGTCTTGTATGACTGTGCTGGCCTTAGAGCTCTACTTTCTATTCAAACTGGTATTTCATGTTAGGCTTCACAGGCTGACTGCCATGGGGCAGCTGAACCAAATGCTGCCTTAAGTGTTGGTGCTGGGCCTGATAGTTCCCAACAGACACTCTCTAGAACAGGACAGCCTGGCTACAGTGACTGCCACCCTCTCCTCAGCTTTGGAAAAGAGTAAAACATTCAAATGTCTCTCTTGCCAAGCCTCACAGAAGAAAAAACGGGCTGCCTTGGTGGATATTCTGCACCTTCATGCCCCACTCTATTTCTTCCCCGCATTTGCTTTTTTCCAAGGCTCTGCAGATTTTAGGATAAATGGGTGGAAATAGCCTCCATGCTGCTGCAGCTCTGTGTCATGGGTGCTCTCTGATGGGTCAGCATGAGTAGTTTTTAATTTCTAAATAATTCAAATTTAATCTATTTCTTTAATCCTTCTCAGAGTAAGTTTTGGGAAAGAAATTGAGCATCAGATGGTGCAGGGAGACTGAATTCCTCCCTCTTCCTTGCAGGCACTCCTTCTGTCCAATGCTAACTTTGTGTTTATCTCAGGACAGGAGTGTCTGCAGGTGTCCCAAGTTCAGGGAGATGCAGGCCTCCTTTGGCCAGCAATGACAGGGAGCATGCTGTGGCCATGGCCTGCGCTGCTGTCCCTCCGTCTCCCTGTGGCCCAGTGTTGGCTCTCTTCTTCCCAGGAGCCGCTATGTCCAGGTGCGGAAGTGTGCAGCTGAACTCCTCCTGCCCGTGATGGAGAAAATTGGAGTCGCGAAGCTCGCAGGCACAGCCAGGGCTGAAAGGCTGGTGCACGTGGCAGGGACTCTTGCTCAGGACTGTCACAAGGACACAAGGTACTGATCTTCATTTCACCTCGTAAAATAGGAAAGCTGTTTGATGCCTGGCTATCAATGGTAAAAGCACAAAAGAGTGGAAGTTAAAGTAAACGTTAAGTTCCCTCACTGTGTGGATAAGATGGCTAGAGTCTCGGAGTACGCTGAGCTGGAAGGGACCCATCAGGATCATGGAGTCCAGCTCCTGGCCTTGTGCAGGACACCCCAAGTGTCACTCCATGTGCCCAAGAGCATTGTCCAAATGCTTCTTGAGCTCTGTCAGGCTTGGTGCTGTGACCACTGCCCTGGGTTGTCTGGGGAAATGACTGTACTGGGTAACCTGAGGTTGTCCGGCAAGAAGGACCATTGCCACCTTCCTGTGACTTGAATGATTCTTTACTGAGATCAAAAGAGCTCTGATTAGGCAGTCAAAGAGTTCTGCTTGGTCGTATGTGCATGAGATTAAGCCAAAGTGTTGGCCACTGTTCATCACTGAAGGATCCCAAGCATCTATTTGTCCTAAAGTTAAGGCTTTCCTAGAAATATTCCAGGGGTCTTTAGCCAATGTATTCCGTCTTTCTAAACCTCGCCTGCAGATTTCAATCATGCTGTTATTGGTGGCTGAATGACCTGTAAATTTCTTCTTGAAGAAAGTTGTGGTTTCCTAGTGGCAAAATCAAGCCAAAGCCCCAAAATGCCCTTACTTGGATGATTACATTCCCATTAAGGGATGCCAAGAGCACATGAGTAACTAGCTGCCCCTGTGCATAGATATAGTATGGCATAATCAATAGCAAGCGCGAGGTGTTTTGTCCTGGCTTCCCTGCCCGTTAAAGAAAGGCAAATTGTTGTGCAATGGCAACAAGACACTGCTAATAAGCTCTGAAAACAAAGCAGATGCTCTTTGCTTTTTCCCTGGGAACTTTCAATGCCACAGAAGCACACTCACGGTTTCAGCATGAAATTGAGCTTTTCTGTTGCCCCATGTTCTCCTCTTGTCTCTTGTGTTCAGCTGACAGCGCTGTGCAGTGACAGGGGGAGGTAAATGTCTCTCTTTGCAGAGTAGGTAACGCCTTCTCATGCCAGTATTGAGTTTAAGGCATCAGCTTCTTTGGTTAACACTCTTATTTTGTTCACTTTTATCTCTCTCTCTCTCTTTCTTTCAATCATTCAATCTTTCAATCTTTGAACCTTTCTTTCTTTCTTTCTTTCTTTTTTTCCTGTGTTAGGCATTATGGACAGGAGATGGTGAAAATGTTGCTGAATCATCAAAAATTCAAAAAGCTTTTGGAGCAATCTCTTTCCCCACATGACCTGGAAGATATTCTGAGAAGAATTAAGAAGCAAGTAAGTGCTTGGCAGCAGCTGAAATGTCTCCTTTGTTCAAGTATTTCCATAGCTAATAGGAGATCAAACATATCTAATCAGTATTTATCTCATTCCTCTTCTACTGAGTCATTTTGC